>CAXAQZ010000718.1:5000-41000 GCA_963971145.1 Sussaba pulchella
TTTTAGTTGTTTCGTCATACATTTAATGATTCAACGAGTTATTACAGAGGTCCCAACTTGATTTCTACATATATTACGTGAAATTTTCTCAGCTTTTCGAGAAAAATACTTCCAAAATTTTTTAAAATTATGCATTTGAGAAAAATCGACTTTTATATTTCAAATACGATTTCAAGTAATTTTCCAAGTCCCAAAAATGTTTTTGCATTTTTTTTCGAAAAACTGAGCTTTTTTCACAAAGAAAAAGTGGTCGCGTTTAATTTTTTTCCCTATCAAAACACATTGAGAAATTAATGAAAACAAGAGAAACATGATAAACCCACAGAATTACCCATACAATTACAGCGAAAATAACCAAGGGAAAAATCTTAAAAAAAAATCAGAGTTCATTTCTCAATGGGAGCTTCCATTTCTCAAAGTTACAAAAAGATCGCTGATATCGACGCCCAAAACCGGTACTCGAATTGGTGGACTTGCTCATTTGCCTAATTCATAAGAATTCTGTGCATTTTTTCGGGCAAAAAAAAACGGACATTATTTTTTTTATTTCAAAAAAAAATCTCAAAAAATATATTTTTCAAAAATTTGAAAAAAATTGGGCTGGTTTTTTTCGATGAGTTCTTCCGAATATAAAATTATGAAAACGATCTAAACAATGACCGCCAGAACTTGATCGATCTGTCATGGAATGTCCCATATATATATATCTATATACAAAGAATATATATAATATTTTTTCAAAATTTTTGGATCGCATTTTTTTGAGTTTTTCAAAATTTCGAAATTTTCTAAGTACGTAAGTTAGTAAGTATATCTTGAAAGCGTACGATTAAGCAGAAAAATGTTTCAGACAAAAAAGTTGCATTTTTGAATAAGCTTCGTGAAAAAATGTTTTTCTGAATTTTTCGAGTCTAAAAAATGACCATTTTCATAAAAAATATACGAAAATAATTTTTTTCGGTCGGTATGTCATTTTCGATTCATCTCAAAAAATTTCAGAAAATACTGCGAAATGTGCACAATAGACACGTATTTTTTCATGATGGCTCGATAAGTTGTTCCAGAGATATACTTTATTTTATTAATAATATATATATATATTTTTTCAGAAAAATCGATTATTATCGAAAAACATACGTTCCCAAATTGTTTCTCTCAAACTTTGGTTACGTAGATGGAACTCAACTGAACTCGTTCGAGAGCTACGCTCTATAATCACTCGTTCTAAAAATTCAATGATTAAATTAATAATTTTCTGTCCTAACATAATATTTTTTTCTTATTGTTTTAAACATCAATCACGATATAAGAACTGGGAAAAAGTGAAGCATGTACAGATCGTTTTTAGTTATTTAGTTTTCCACACTCGGTGAGTTACGAAGTCCGCGGCGAGCGAATATATTTTGCATTGTCGAATCCCAACCAGTTCTGGGATAATGCAATAGTATTTTTGGGTCTTTGGTACAGCTTTCACTTGCTTAAATCGCGATTCCAACATTGCTTTTTGCGAATTGTAATCATCAGTAGATGAATAGAGAACGGTGATAGCAGGAACATTCGCGGGTTGAGCTGCCCATTCGTGAAGATCTTGAAGAGTCAAAATCTATCGATCGCTATCGTCACACCCTCAAGCTTGTTGCTCCGTCGTTCGTTCTAACGCAATGCACTCCAGAAACCACCAAGACAATTCAAAGGAAGCGTATGGCTTCTCAACTCGGCTCACCAAGCTAGTGTGAATAAATCGAAACACGCTGAGAACGACTTTAGTTATGTATTATAATTTATGATTAAGCTCAAAAAAATTATTATTTTTATCGACGTTTATTGCCTAGAAATGTGAAAAAAATTTGGCAGAGAATAGTTTTTAATAATAATCGATTTTTCTGAAAAAAAAAAAAATGTTATTAATGAAATAAAGCATAGCTCTGGAACAACTAATCGAGCCGTTATGAAAAAATACGTGTCTATTGTGCACATTTCGGAGTATTTTCTGAAATTTTTTGAGATAAATCGAAAATGACATACTGACCGAAAAAAATTATTTTCGCATATTTTTTATGGAAATGGTCATTTTTCAGACTCAAAAAATTCAAAAAAAATTTTTTTCACGAAACTTATTCAAAAATGCAACTTTTTTGTCTGAAACATTTTTCTGCTTAATCGTACGCTTTCAAGATATACTTACTAACTTACGTACTTAAAAAATTTCGAAATTTTGAAAAACTCAAAAAAATGCGATCCAAAAATTTTGAAAAAATGTACACTACTCTCCTTCATATAATTAAACAATATGACGAAATTTCAATCTTTTTGAGAGCGGACAACTTTTTGACCGTTCGAAACCGCATGGAATGCCTCATATATATGGGGTATTCCTGGGAATTTCGGCAACTTCGGACAGTTGGGTCAAAATTTTTGCCCCCCAATTTTTTCCATTAATATGTGTTGAAAATAAAGAGACACGTATTTCGGCGTTTTTTATTTTGCGCCCCCACTTTTGAAATACGGTCGAATGAAGTTTTTGACGTATTGACCACATTCGATCATTCAAATCGATATATCTCAGCAACGGTTAGTGATAACTCGAAAAACCGCGGATCTTTTTTTTCGTTTTTGAACGCTCTACACAATGAACACATTGACGATAATGTTGCAAAAATTCAACAATAAGTTATAAACAATTCAAAATAAACAATGAAATAAAACAAAAAACGCACTTTTAATTTTTGAAATGTATTTTTTTTTAAACTCCTTGAACAAAAACAAAAATTTAGCCACCTTGAACTTTTTGGGCCGACGCTTCGTTCGGGAGTTATACATTTTTTTGTCACAAAAAACCCGTAAATTTACGTATTTTATTAGTAAAAATTTGCATGAAAAAAAAAGTACCCTCAAGTATTGAAATTGATTTTTTTTCAAATTCCTTGGACGAAAAAAAAAATTTTGAGACCTGGCCCGACTTGGGCCGACGTTTCGTTCGAAAGTTATAGCTTTTTTTGTCATAAAAAACCAGTAAATATACGGATTTTATTAGTAAAAAATTGCATGAAGAAAAAGTACCCTTAATTATTGAAATCTATTTTTTTTTTCAAATTCCTTGAACGAAAACGAAAATTTTGAGACTCGGCCGGACTTGGGCCGACGCTTCATTCGAAAGTTATAGCTTTTTTTCTTAACAACCGGGTAAACATTTACGGGTTTTTTGTGACAAAAAAATCTATAACTCCCGAACGAAGCGTCGGCCCAAAAAGTTCAAGGTGGCTAAATTTTCGTTTTTGTTCAAGGAATTAAAAAAAAAATACATTTCAAAAATTAAAAGTGCGTTTTTTGTTTTATTTTATTTTTAATTTTAAATTGCTTATAACTTATTGTTGAATTTGTGCAACATTATCGTCAATGTGTTCATTGTGTAGAGCGTTCAAAAAAGAAAAAAAAGACCCGCAGTTTTTCGAGTTATCACTAACCGTTGCTGAGATATATCGATTTGAATTATCGAATGTGGTCAATACTTCAAAAACTTCATTTGACCGTATTTCAAAAGTGGGGGCTCAAAATAAGAAACGCCGAAATACGTGTCTCTTTATTTTCAACACATATTAATGGAAAAAATTGGGGGGCAAAAATTTTGACCCAACTGTCCGAAGTTGCCGAAATTCCCAGGAATACCCCATATATATTCTTTGTACAAATTGTATATGATCCATAGACAATTCTTGTATCATAAAACTTACCTAGAATTCATATATGTATTCAGAAACTATTAATTATCTATGCATCCCAATCTCACAGTTTTAGATGATCTCTTATTATCTATAATCTATTTATAATCAATAAATTATATGCAGATGAAATTGGGTATACATGTATATTAGACTGGTTTTTAGGAGAAAAAGTGTTTGCGAAACTCTCCACATTTGAAGTAGATGCTATAACAAGACTCCTGTTTAAATTTGAGCTTAGTCGGACCATCCTAAGAGGTTCCGCCGCGATGAAATCGATTTTGCCTTTGATTAACACGTGAGATAATTATTTTTCCAGTAAAAAGCGCCGCATTCAGCCAATATAAGTATCCAGCTTTCGAAACTGAGTGCAATCGATCGTATTACGTTCCCTTGCAATAGAAAAAAATAGGTACCGTGGTGAATTTTTTTTTATCAACAACAATAATTAAAAACGTAAAAAAATTGTTTTAATTCGAAAGATCGGTCACTTAATGGATTTACAATTTCCAATGGGATTCAATGCAAGCAGATGGGCAGAAAAAATGATGAATGCAACTAATGCACTGATTAATCAATTCTATCATTAATTAAACAATAACAATTAATTGTTATTTTAATATCAATCCAGAACTTAGTCATGAAATTATGTGGATTTAGGTGCTATAACAAGACTCCTGTCCAAATTTGGGCATAATCGGACCATTCTAAGAGGTTCCGCCGCTAAGAAATCAATTTTGCCTTTGATTAACACGTGAGATAATTATTTTTCCAGTAAAAAGAGCCGCATTCGGCCAATATAAGTATCCGGACATCGAAACTAAGTGCAAACGATCGTATTACGTTACCTTCCAATAGAAAAAACTAGATACAGCGATGACATTTTTTAAAAATTAATAACAATACTTAAAAACGTCAAAAAATGGGCTTAATTTCCTGATCCTTGAGAAGAGGTGGAACCTCTTAGAATGGTCTGACTGAGCTCAAATTTGGATAGGAGTTTTTTTATAGCACCTTAATCCACATAATTTCATGACAAGGTTCTGGATTACAATTTGTTCTGTTATTGGTTAATTGATGGTACAATTACTTGTTAGTGGTTAATTAATGAAAGAATTGATTAATGAGTGAATGAGTTGCATTCATCACTTTTTCTACCCGTCTGCCTGCATTGTATCCCATTGGAAATTGTGAATTTATTACATGACTGATCTTTTGAATTAAAACAATTTTTTAAGTTTTTAATTATGTTTAGTTTCGATGGCCGGATACTTATATTGGCTGAATGCGGCGCTTATTACTGGAAAAATAATTATCTCAGGTGTTAATCAAAGGCAAAATCGATTTCATCGCGGCGGAACTTCTTAGAATGGTCCGATTGCGCTCAAATTTGGACAGGAGTCATGTTATAGCATCTCCTTTAAATGTGGAGAGTTTGGCGAAATTTTTTTTTCCTAAAAACCAGTCTAATATATATGTATATTAACTGCATGTCAATCACGAATCTCAAATATCGTCCAATTATTCGTGTATGGATCATCAATAGATTGTATACAGCCTGCATAAAGTCCTATACATGTCTAATTCGATGTATAAAACTATTAATGAGTGATACCACCAATTCACGTACCGAGTTTGGGTTTCCCTATCGGCGATCCTTCTGTAACTTTTGTGAGGAAAAGTAATCACCACAAAAACACAATGTGTAAAAAAATCGAGACAAGTACATTTACGCGAGCCCGCTTCAACCCATGCAAAAAGGTGCGAGATAAACTGGAAAGAAGGAGCGCATGTATTTACAACAAGTACATATTAATATAGAAAATAATTATTTAAAATAAATCATTCGTATTAAAAAAAAATGTATTGTTCGAAATAGAAATTTTAAGAACAAATTTGAATATTAGATTGATCGATAGATATTAGATTGCCGACTGCTATGAGGATTAAATCAGGATCATCGAATTAAGTCATTATTTTTTGATTCTTTTCAATTCCTGCATTGTGTTATTTTTTATTTATTTAAAGATAAAAAATCAGAATAGTCCATGGTAAGTTTGCATATTCTTTGGCGCAAGCTTTAATCCAAGCGATGCCAAAGTTATTGGAATTTAACCAAGAATTATTAACTTCCATTACTTTGCACAGATTTGTCATCATAGAGAATTATGTAAATCATATTTTTACAATTTAAAAGATTGAACATGTTGTTTAATTTTCAAAAATTCGTTTTATTTCCCATATAGAATTTTGATAATTTTCTCGTCTTTTCCAGGAAGATCATATAACAATCTTTAGCATTTCTTGGCAAGCCTTTGTAAACATCTTGACCGTGATGAAATATAGCACTCGTAACTTTATATTTCTGAGCGCCAACGGTAATGATTGCAGTAGGAACAGCTTTGATGCCGCAATTTATTTTCGATACTTGTCAAGTATCTGACTTTGCGCTGGCTAATAGGAGCTTGTACAGTGACGATTTTACTAACTGTTGATACACTATTCTTAGTAGCTCTATTTTCGATGCCGCATTGATCACACTGTCCTTTGATTAGGTTCCATGATGACAGGCATCCATGATGATGATCAATTGTTCCCTGTAAGGTTACACTTCTTGTTGTTGTTTGTGGTATCGTTAGAAGCAGTATATTATTCGGCTGTTCTTCAATCGTTGACACGTATTGATATCCTCGACATAGTATCGTCGTTGTTAATTGAGGGGTGAAGGTACCAAAGGCGCTAACCCACAACGCACACATTTTACAGGACGGCGAAAAAACGTTCGCATTCGAAAAGTACTGCATTATTTATTAAATCCAGAAAATGGTTTCTGCGGAAACCCAATTTACGTCTTCCCTGAAAATTTCAGGCAAAAAAAAACAATCCGTTCAAAAGTTATAGCGTTTCAAAGGTGGCTAGGGGGCTATCTGCAAGGTGCGTGGAGGTACCAAAGGCGCTATCTGCACGGTGCGCGCGCTGCTCACCCGACGCGACCGGAAAATATGGGTTTCTAACCTTAGTTTTATTCGGATAAATTCGTATTTTATTCGTTTTTCGTTTATTATTATTAATAATTATCAACTCGTTTTTTAAAGTTGACAATATAATATCATAAATTTCAATCACATAAATAAATTGAAGGAATGTCAAAATCATCGTTTGGCGTTTATTTTTTAATCAGTTCCATTATGAAATTCGATGCACATGAAATGAATTTTTGTCCGTTAAATAATTTTTTTTTCGCCGATAGAAAACTAGTGTTCATTATTGTTAAAAATGTCTTCGTAAAACGCTTGGTTGCGCGGTGGCAAAAATTTCATCATTTTCACCAAGTCGTCTATCTTTTTGTCGGGGAGTCCTTTTCTCGGTACAAGTGACAGCTGGTGCTCGAGGAAGTCTTTCGCGGTTTTACCTGCAACAAAAAAAAATATTCTCTGTATGAAGCGTGTAAAAAATGCAAAGATTGTTCCACATTCGTATAACAGTTACCTCGCTTAAAAATTTTGTGACTTTCGAAAATTGCATCATTGAAATTCCGTTTTAATTTCACAATGCCAACGCTATCAACGCGCAGCCATACAGCTGTGGAAATGGCGAGCTTGGTCGTGTTGGATAGTTTATCAGCACCCTGCTTGAAGTTAAAAAATCTCTCATTCAGTTGGACATCGAAGGGACGTTGCTTTCGTGATAACTTCACAACGTTTACGAGTTCGCCAAAGTCATAGACAGTGCATTTTCTTTTCCTTTTTTCAATCAAACCGAAATCTCGATCACAATCAAGAAAACTGTGACCTGTTGTCAAGAACTTGTGTTCAACTGATTTGACAACATTGTGTGCAACAAGAAACATGTACATGAATATCATTATTTTGTTCTTGTTTTGACCCGCGCAATTGTCGCTCCAAACTATCAAATTCTGATGATTGCGTAAAAACTTGTGACGTATATTTATCATGTCGAAAATTGCAGAAGCTATTTCCGACGCTCCTCGACCTGCTACTCCCTCGTGCCACATATACATGACAGCATTGTTCGTAGCATGAATGTGTATTCCTAAATTGTACACTGACAGCTGTCGTAAGTAAAACATATCGTTGTGTGTCAAATTTGGGATCGGCAAAACTTGTTGGAGGTCGATAGAAATAACGACTGTGTCGTTCGACGGCAATGATGACAACAAAGAGTCACTCTTCAATTTCGTTCGCGCAAGCTCTGATCGTTCGTGATGAATATTTAATTGTTCCTTATATGTTTCCGCAGTACGTTTATCTGTCGCCGCATTGATGTTTGCTTTCAAAAGATCACAATTTCGACATGTGTCGACACGGATTTTTTTAAAGCTGACGTTCTTGAACTCACTCTTGAAAATTTTAATGTACACACAGCGTGTAATTTTGCTCTCAGGGTACTTTTTTTTAAACGCATCATGAAGCCGGGTGTAATTTAAATCGCCAGAAATGTACTGCTTCTGCGTATCTCGTCGTCCGTAATGACTTTCTTCGCGAGGAATGCTGTTTATGTGATCTCGAACGTCTTGTTTGTCCATGTCCGAATATCTCACATGATGTGGACCACCACGTTTTTCTTTGGAATGAAAGTCTCCCATTTTCTTTTTCCTCAAAATGATTTCGAGAGCTTTCGGGGACAGTCCGAAGGTGTTCATGAATGTCGATCTGCAAACTGGTAACAATTGAGCTTCGTCATCCATTAAGCTGTAAAAAGGTGTTATCTGTCGTCGACTCTGTGTTGGAGATTTGCTCTTGTTATACCTTCTCATGGGGTTGCCGATGTTAATTAAATTGTTAATGTAAGACTTTTGGGCTTCCGTACACATCGATCTATACGTATTAAACAGATTCACCCGCAGCTCGTGCGACAATTCATTACAACATTTGGTGGTGCAGTTGCAAGTTACCTGCAAGAAAATAAAACCAATGATCAGTTAATTTATTTATTTGTTTTATATTAATCTGCTTCTCAATTTTTTTATTTTTTTGTTCTATAGTTATTAATCATATTAATTCATTTATTTATTTATTTCAATCGATAAACAATTGTACGTGATCATATATTCAATAATTAACATTAGATCGGTAGATATTGAGGTTATGTTATTTAACAAAGCACTTACCACTTCGACTGGAAGATTTTTCGCATTGACTGTCTTCCCCGACCTCGAAACGTACGGTGCGCCGCTGCGACGCTTCTCGCGCGCTTCCGTCTTACGTGGCATATCTACGCCAATAATCGCTCTATCGTATTTCGGTTTTGACCGTCGGATTCGTGACACGTTCACGAATGTTATAAGCTTTTGCAAGGTCGGGAATCTCTTTTCATTCATTGCCAAAAATCACTTGAACACGGAACAACAACAGCGCGGGCCCACGTTTCTGCGGCTCGGTCACGTACTTTTCACCGTAAGCAAAATATCTTGGGTGGAAATCTTCGCCAGCATTCCCTCTTTCAGCGACAGTCGGTAAAACGAACTTCCGTTCAGCCGTTCTTTCTACAACCTCGGATCTTTGCAGAAAAACGTCGATTTTCCATAAGACCCAATAAGCAGTTAGCGCCTTTGGTACCTCCGCGCCCCTGCAGATACGATTTTTTGCGATTTCGTTGATTTTTAATAAAAAAACTATTAACAATTTTGATGTTCTGCAAACGGCTACGTATTGGGGGACCCTAAAGCTTACCGAAAATGCAAAAAAAACGCATTTCGGAAAATTGTGAGTTAGCGCCTTTGGTACCTTCACCCCTCAATTTATGTTCAACTAAATTTTTAATCTCATCCGATTCTGCACACAAGGCCATAAGAAATTCTAGTACATGCTGTTGTTTATTTTCGATGGACTGCGCATCCACAAAGTCCCTTACGGCGTATAAATCAAGGGCTTCAGGTCGTCCCATACATCTACGAAAAAGATCTACTAATGCTTTTTCTTGATCTCGAGTACCATTACCATTAAAAAATTCTTCTCTGATAGCTTGACAGTTCAATACACATTGCATACCGGCATTGGCTTAACACGACATACCATCGATATCTAGGAATTCATTGACATGTCATGCATTCCATAGAATTTTTCCTTTGCTGCTGACATTTCACTACTTGCTTATGAATTCCCCAAGCAAAATCTGGAACTATTGATCCACGTTGATCTGAAACTTTGATTTGCGCGAGGTCTGGGCGATAAAGCCGCCTCAAGCGATTACATTCTAACCGATCCTTTACTCGCATTTACAGAATAAGAATCATTATTAATTAGGTGCAATTTCTTCAGTGAAGTGACGCGTGAGAGGGGAACGTAGACTTGTCCGCAAGTAAATATCGAATTTCCAACATCAATCACAACATTAGTTAGACTCAATCCTTGGCTCTTATGGATTGTAATGCCATAGCTTGAACATAATTGGTAAACTGCTTACGAATGACATAGGCCCCATCCATTATTTGGAATTTCACTCTTACACGTTCAATCTCATACTCTAATCCCGTCGTCAAAACAATTTTGACCTCGTCTACGTCATCTTTATCAAGTTCTTTGGAAACTGAAATTACCTTACCGATAGTACCGTTAACAAGCCCTAATGTAATGTCAATATTGCGCCTCAGCATGGCCCTGGCTCCGACCTTCATGGTTATAATTCTTGCAAGACCAGCCGTACAAAAACTATCTTCGTCATTGCGGGCTATCATCTTCTGAGTCTTTTTCTTGTTAAATGGAGCACAATCTATGGAATCACGGGCAATCAATTCGATCTTTTTTAAAGATAGACGATTTATCATACTTTCATTTAAAACATCGCACAAGTGACCCGTAGGCAGTAAAAAAACAGTATCAAATGGTAGTTCGAGAATATAATCACACAATTCTCGTATTCTATCATCAGATTTGGTCACACAAAAATTGATCTTCCTTGATTCTAGAACTTTCGCGTCAGCGGAAATGACAACTCCTAAGCGGATTCTAGATAACATTTCTTGATAGAATGTGTCATTTTTTTGGCGCATATTAATCGTTAGTTCATCATAATCTAATAAGCTTTCCTAAATATCAGGGTGTAAAGCAGATTGAAAACAAAATCTAATTTTTCCTAAATTTTTTATCGTGGCTTCGACTCATTACTGAAGTCAGTACAAAATGTTCAGGAGTTTAAAATTCCTCACGCCTAATCCCTGGAACTTTGCCTAAAATTCGAGGCCAAAAAGCATAGAAAATTTTCACAGGTTCTTGAGTTACCATGAATGTTGTGCAGGCACGCGTGAATTGTTTCGTGCAATCGACGGCCTCGCTCGTTTGTTTTTGTGCGGAGACAGGGTCCATTGGATGATGAGTGCAACGGGCGCTTGTAATGAAACTTCATGATTGCCCATGCTTCAAACTTGATCTGCGATGTATGATTTTGTGTCTTGCATCTCATTCGCAAGAGAGAATTCAAGTTATAAAGATGAAAGACCTTCAATCAATCGTTTGTGTCACTTGCGTATCATTCAATGAATGCAATTTCAAATGTATAGCTGCGTAAAACTTTATTTTCCATGCATGATTTTTTTTTCATGAGTAATGTAATGAGTAGGACGTTGAGTGGTATGGTTGTTTTGTATGGTCCGCAGCTGACTTGTCTTGGTCCGTCTTCGAAAACGTACAATTCAAGCTCGACGTAAATACAGAGGAAAAAATGTCAATCAATGACTTGTGTCGCTTGTGTATCATTCGATGAATGGAATGCCAATTTTATACCTGCGTAAGACTTTATTTTCCATGTATGATTTTTTTTCATGAGTAATAGAATGAGTAGGACGTTAAGCAGTTTCAGAGTTTTTTTTTGGCCACGCCGTCGATGAATAGAAATTCAGTCGCTTACCTGTGACGAAGACACAGGAGCAATTTTTATGGTGATTTGATTTTTATGGTGATGAATACAGTTTAATATTTATACAAATTCTATAGTTGATTTGACATATAATTTCATTTTCGGTTACATACTTCAACGATTGGAAATTATTCCAGGTTCCTTGAGAATACACTGATCACAGATCCATTAAATTTCATTCTGCTCTTTATCAATTTCACTAAACATAAATAGTCGTCCATCTCGAGCTATATTATCGAAAAACTTCTTACTTATCGACATAGAAAAAAAAATATATTATCATTTGTATTCATTTTATTTTTGTATGCTTATATTGTCAATTATAATATGTCTATCATTTGTAATAGCCATGTAACAGCCTTCTTGGTTACTAACTGGTTAACGACCACGAACTGTCAGATTCACTTGACGTTATTTCGGTACGTATTCACTATCTCTATCTTCATGTCACGGTTTCGTATTGAAGGTTGACTGATCATCAGTGACCGTCATCACTAGCGGTGGTCAATACGGTAGAAAAATCGCGTCTGATCTGACAAGCTGACTGACGCTACGACTACTGAAAAGTGTGCGACAGCTCTGAAATCGATTTTGGTAAAAAACGTCGAAACGCGATTTTAATCATGAACATAATTAGATATCTCGCGCATAACAGCACCTACAGCATTGGCGTTGGTCCCAATCGAAATATCATTTATTTTGCTTCTAACTGCAATTGAACATTTAGGAATAGGGCTCTGAATTTTAAAAAATAGTACAAAGTTGGGTAAATGTTCAAGAGTTTGGAGAATAAGATACTGCAGTCGCGTCTCGAGAGGCGGTCGGTATGGTAGAAACCGGTATGGTGGTAAATATACTTGTCTCGAGACGCTACCGCGTCTTTTGATAAGTAAAATAATAAGAACAATAAATAAGAGAATAGAGAAATGAAAGATTTTTCTCTGAATGAGCTCGGCCGCGTGAAGATGGTTACGCGGTCGAAGGAGTTACGCCACTATACCTATATATACGTTGT
The DNA here is from genome assembly GCA_963971145.1 of Sussaba pulchella. Taxonomy (NCBI): domain Eukaryota; kingdom Metazoa; phylum Arthropoda; class Insecta; order Hymenoptera; family Ichneumonidae; genus Sussaba; species Sussaba pulchella. The sequence goes on from CAXAQZ010000718.1 coordinate 17,610, forward strand.
TGAAACTCTGAGCAATAGAAATTTCGAGACCCGCCCGATAAAGCGCGATGCAATTGGTCTGATACTTTCTAGCTGTAGTGTACTCTGTTCAGTTATTTTTCACTTGGGTCGTAACGATTGCTTTAGTGCTAGAAGAGAAGCTGAAGCATTGAAAATAATTTTTTCTACGTTTTTAAATGTATTATATAGATGAAACATCATCAAACTACGCGAGAACCGCAATTTAAGACCTCGATAATTGGAATCCGTTTAAATAATAACGTCCGTTATCCGGATGGATAATTGGAATTCAACACCTATGAAAAAGGAAGAAAAAATGTATAAGTGAATTGCAAAAGTTTTGCCGGCGAAATAAATTTCGTTGCATCCCCTTAAAGACAAGTGAATAATTATTGTACACGCAGACGTAGTTGCCAGTGAGTCGTAATGGAAAGAATTGGTGTAACGTACCTGAGGACACATCTTGCACTGGTACTTTCTCGGCGGATGAGAGTGAGGTCCTCCGAGATGAGGATTAAGGTGAGACGGATGTGATGGCTTCACGGTGAGAGGTTGCGGCACGACGAGTAAACTAGCCGGTGGGCTTCCACTGCTACTTCCACCGGCTCCCCGATACTGCTCCTCGCCTGTAAAGAAATCCGACAAAAACCATTCAACAAAACGTAATTTTCCTTAAGATGATCGTTTTATAAGAAATTTTATTATTTATTATTACTGCTGGGATTAATTTGATGGAAGTTTTTTTAAAATTACACTGCGAATTGAATATTGGGAAGCTCTGTGACATAACTAAAATGAGTCCTGAATATTTTGGATCGCAGAAAGTACACAAAAATTATAAATTAGAATGATTTTATAGGAATTTGAAGCAAGAAAAAAAAATTCAAAGCGTTCATCTTATCCTCGTATTTCAACTACAAACCTGTTTTAATTTATTGTGAAATGTTCGTGCGATTCTCGTGTCAAATTTGCAAGACTGAAACTTTAAAAAATAAATACTTTAATCCAGAAGAGATTTAACCATAGACATTTTTTCGGAAACCGGCATCGAAAAAATCCTCGAAATATATTTTCTTAAATATCGAAAGTTTTCAAAAGAGGAGTTTTCGAGCCATTACGAAAATTTGGCTCATCCCTTTTTACTCCGTTCCCCAGCGCAATGTGAAAGCTTTTCGCTATTTAAAACTTCATAATTTAAAAAACTTAAAAAGTGAAAAAAATAAACTAAACTCGGCATTCTTGTCAGTTTATAAATGATCACAAATTTCTTACTTTCGTCGAAAGAAAAACAATCCTCAATCCCGCTCCAAAGTTTTTAATACTAATCAGTAATTGGTATCATTTTTTGTTCAGGATAGGTTTAAGATGATAGATATCCGAGATTCGGTAGCTGGGTTATCTCGCATTTTACATTTACATAATATCTACATTGTTATCAATATTTACAAAGTAATCAAAGTAAAGTTATTTTTACCATTAGCCTTCTTATTTAAAAAATTCACTACATAAACGTTGTCTTACAACAAATAAAAACCTCACCCCGCACGGTACAAGCCTGGGGTAATGCATTGACTCAGTTATCCATTAGCGGATGAGCAAGCTAGCTATGTTAATCAGTTTAGAGTCAGTAAAACCAATTATATGGCTTTATTATTCAAGAGGGGAAGTTTGAGAAATAGCAATTTTTAGTCCCGTCATACTCGAATGATTCCTTAAGGGAGCAAGCCACTATAAAATTTTAAGGAAATCGAATTTTTTTTTCATACATATTTTACAGGATACACATTCATCAGGAATATTGTCTATAGGGTCCATAGAGAAAATAATTGAACCGAATGAGTTACATTTCAGTTCGATTCATAGAATTGGATGAATTACAATGCATTGCCCGGCTCATTGCACTTTATACAACATTTCTCAAGAAAAGTTCATTCATCAACAACATTTTTGGGTTTTTGATGCTACCGACAGACCTCTAGCCGCTTTTTTATGATAAGAAATTTTTTGTTTCTATTTAAACAATTCGAATCGTTAGTATGGTGGCAAGTGAGACGTGAATCGCCCCATCTCTGCTGTCTCCGTGTGGCCGTGTGGGTGGAGAAGTTCAAACGCGTTTATCTCGCAACGACTTCTTTGACCCGATAGTAAATATAGATAGAAGAATCTATGGGGGAGGGGGAGGGGGGAGGGGGAGCGCGGACAGAATGATTGTTCGTAAATTTTCTCATCTTGTACTTACATGAGCAAACTGCGGTAGATATTTCAGATACATCTGATAATAACTTTCGTAATAAAAGAAAATTCGCAAAACAACGTCAATTTTTCAGTGGTTTGTTCCCTTAACAGACACGAGAATTCAGACTGATTGTTAATCTTCATTATTTAAAAAAAACAGCAATTTTTACCTCCGTCACACTAGAATCGTTGCTCAATACGGGACACGTGATTGATTCGTGCGAACTTTTAAATTTTCAAAATCCAATAATATGTAGTATGATAAAAAGAGAGAAAGAGAAAGAGCGATAGAGAGATTGCGAGCGAGCGTAGTCGCGCTCGAGCGAGGCCCTGTTAGGTTGTCAGGGACAACCAACAGAAAAGCACGCGCAACGGAGAAGGAAAAATAGCAGATACGAAACGGGATCGCGAGAGCACGGATGTCAAATGTTCATCGTAATGGAATAAATATATCTTTTGATCATTTACAATTATTTTAGAGTTTGATTTAAAGACGTTTTCCACGGCATAATTACGTAAATAAAATATTATGCTACAAATATAAATGATTAAAAAAAGTATTTCAGTCGATTTCAATCGTATCGAAGGAGCAACGCGCAAATGTGGTTATCGAAAGTAGTTGCGGTGCATGGATTTGCGATGTAATAAAAATAAACTGACAATTTATTGAATCGATCGCACGGCGACGGTAGTTGGGGAGGGGGGGGGGCAATAATGAGATCGAGATCGACGTCATATTCCCGGTTGCCTTGGCGAGGCCATTCGGTGAGCGCTCGGCGCGCGCTACTCGAACGATAGAATGCCCAACACAGTAAAAACTTTCAGTAGTCGAAATTTAACCGGGGACTATCAGATCAAAATATTTGACAGGTTCTGGATATTTTGAATTAGCTGTAAATTTACAGGAAATATGATAATATACCGTTTACAGGGATAAAAAATGTTATACGTAAGATATACCGACCGAAAGGTAACTTCAGTGGTGTATGAAAATAATAACAATTTTCTACAACTGTTTTGAGCTGGCTATTATTATGAAAACATAATACAGAAATATCTCATTCAAGAGGAGTCAACTGCATAAACACATTCTAAATATAGAATTTAATTCATGATGGGAACGGTAGAAAAGTTTTAATAATCTAATTTATAATTGAATTTACTGAATTAAAATTGTTAAAAATTCGGCGAAGAGCTGAGTATTGCTGAATTTGGATTTTCAAATACGCGCGTTTACAAGATACATCTTCAATTACATCGATTTTAGAATCACTGGTAGTTAATCACAATATATTCCGCGAGGGGCGTTACATTTTTGACTATTGGGAGTTTTTACTGTACTTGAATCGCGCAAGGTGGTTGTCGGTATCCACCGTCGTCCTTGGAACCTGGCGCTAGAGATCCTTGCCCTTTGCCACACATGATCGGCGTTACAACTCCGCGAGCGACGAGTTGTGCGAGTCTATCGATATTTCGTTGCGTCATCCGGTTGTCGACGACGCGGGATGGTCCGATAACTCGCAACTCTGTCACGATCGACGATGGCTTCGTTCATGGAACTTAATTGATAGCCCAGTCGCTATGTACAAAATATAAAACTGTAAGTGCAAAATTGTCTTTTCGAACTGATTTCGCTGGAGCCTTGCCCACCATCTTAAAATTGAGGAGAATTTGTCCTTGTCAAATAAATTGCGCACTGTCAACTTCTGACTGAAAATGATCGGAACATAACTTTCAGGGGATTCAATTCTCTACAACTTTATTGACGACATTTTTGGTCTTCGAACGATATTTTTTACTCATATTTAAAAAAAGGGATGAAATTTAATCATTGCATTATCTCACCCCTGTTTTTCATAAGTTGGTTCATATTGACCAACGGGCAAAACTTTGACATGAATGAGATAATAGAATAATTTTATTTCATAGTTTTTAGAGATTTAAGTCGAAAAATATCGATTTCAGACAAATAATTGTTATAACCAAAGTTTTGGAGACGTGAATTTCCTATAAATTTTATAACACCTATTTTAAGTCAAAAGTAGAAAATGGGCGACTTATGTGACAAAAACGAATTTTCCTGAAATTCAAGATAGCGGTCAACGCCATAGTGAAATCAGCTCGCGATCTCGATTTAGACTACCAATGACCTTTCCTTCCCCAACGATTGGAAAAATAAAATGATACTATGAAATTTCTGCAAATGTACATCCCGACCAGGCTATCTCTGCATTGCTCATTTGCTCGACGCCACAACATCGTGTCCATCGTGTCACTCTCGAGATATTTCGAATGACCAAGCAACTTTTACAATGTTCCTGAACCCGGCGATAATTATCGTTTGCGTGTGTTCGATGACGTACGCCAAGTCTTCAATGTTATGTTTAACGTTTATGATCAGTTGTTCGTTGTATTCAAAAAAAAATTTCTAGTTTCTCTACCGTGTTGATTTTTTATTTCATCTAATTAATAATTGATCATCGAGGGTTGATTGTTTTTTTATTCGGGAAATATATGTGGGAATGAGTTTCCGTAGCGGTCAACACGGAGGCGATGGACATGCTTTTATTTCATAACAAATTTGTTGAATGCGGATAGCAACGATCCGATATTCAGTTGTAATCGAGACGTTACCGAAAGCAGATGGAGCTTCAAGCTTTTATTTCAAATCTATCGAGGGCGTTATAATTCTGCGAATTATGTGTATTCGATCTTCTTATTAAATTATTAATTCATGAACAACTTCGTTACTCGTTTATATGTTACCTCGCGACTCCAATTCCTACATTTGGGGGCTCAGCCGGGATCGAGGCCCTGATAAACGTAAAACGGGTAAAAATAAGTTAAACGCAAGAAGTTGATAACGCGTCGTCACACGTTGTACGGGCAGCGATCGGGTACAAAGAGTTGTGTCGCACAAGTCGAATGCAACACACTCATCAAGTCGTGTACGCGTCGATCGGACTCGAAGGACGGCGGTTATAAAAACGAGAAGTGGCGCGTGGATTAAGCGCATCACTTCATTAAAAGTTGCTTGAACAACGGTCAAACGTAAAAAGTGCCTAGTTACAAAAGTCGATTGTAACGACGCACTACGAAGTTGCGCGTATTGATCAAGTTCAAGATAAGGAGAACAACGTGGAACACGGTGAGCTGAAAAAGAAAAAAAAATCGTGCGTGCTGTACGAACAACGTATCGCGATTGTGCACGTCGGTCGAAGTCGCGACAGGACAGTGAAAAGTCGAAGTAATAAACGATAGAAAAAGTGGGAAACAAGTGACGGAGAGTATGGCAACGTTCAGGACACCCACAGGGAGTGGAAAGGACGACCACGAGACTGACAGGAGCAATCAAATGACGTCAAAGGATAACGATCGCGCGGGAGAGGACGCTATCGGGCCAACCAATACCACGACCGGACGAGAAAAATTGATGGTGGAAAAAATGACGATGCGTCAATTGCGTGACGAGCTAGAGAAAAGAAAATTGCCAACGATCGGCAAGAAGCAAGAATTGAGTCGTAGGCTACAGGAAGCGATATATCATGATGATGAGGACGAGGACGCCGAGTTAGAGGATGAAATTAGTGACATCGAAGAAGTAGTGACTGAACAGGAGACGTATCAAACGAATCGACGAGACTTACCTCGCGGGTCATTGTCACAAAGACAGGCACCGAGTCGAAATGGAAATACGGAGGTAGATAGGTTTCGGAGCGAAAATTCGAGCGAACGACAAAATAAAATGTCAGGTACGTTTACAATTAAGGATGTCGAGGGAAGTATGTCCACTTTCACGGGCGACGACAAGAAGATGATCCGTCAATGGGTCGAGGAGTTCGAGGACACAAGTGCGCTATTAGACTGGAATGATTTGCAAAAAATAATTTACGGAAAGAAGATGCTGAGTGGATCTGCAAAGCAGTTCCTAGCTCTAAAAAAAGGTTTGACATCATGGACAGCACTGAAGCAGTGTCTAATAAAAGAATTTGCAATCGAAGTTAACAGTGCTACAATTCATGGTCAATTACACCGAAGAAAGCGACTGACAGGTGAGACAGCAAGACAATATATATACGCGATGCAAACAATAGCAGGACAGGGATATATAGAAGACGAGACTGTGGTACAGTACATATTTGACGGGATAATTGATGAGGAAACGAATAAGCAAATTTTGTATAATTCGAGAACGATTGACGAGTTAAAGAAAAATCTCGAATTATACGATAAAATTCGCGAAAAATCCGGACGACTTAAACCGGCTAGCAAGAGTGAAGTAAAAACCGAAACGAATAAAAATAGAATAGACACGAAGCAGCTAATGACGAAAAAAGTTCGTTGTTTTTCATGCGGGTCACCGGATCACGAGGTTAAGACGTGTCCTTATAAGGATAAAGGTCCGAAGTGTTTCCGATGTGATCAGTTTGGACATATCTCAAAGAAGTGTGAGAACCCGACCAAGTTCAAGAAGCGAGACGACGCAGTTCACCACGTAACTGATCAGAACGAAACGATTCTTGTGGAGATCAACAAAAAAAAGGTACCAGCAACGCTAGATACAGGATGTTGCAGAACCATTCTGCGAGAAGACGAATATCGGCGTACCGGCAGCCCGAAGTTGGAGCCTTCGGTGTGAGTGTTTAAAGGATTCGGAAATGCTCGAATCAAGGCAAAAGGAGTCTTCGTAACAGAGATGACTATTCAAGGCAAAGTGTACACAGGGAAACTTTACGTCGTCCCTGTCGAAGTGATCGATGTGCCGATGTTGTTGGGTAAGGACATTCAAAAAGAGATGGATATTCACATTATCGAGCGACGCCCGACAATTCGGAAAATATCCTGTAAAAACGAGGAAACCAAGGAAAAAATCAACGAAGAGACCGATGAAGGAATTAACGAAGAAATCAACGAAGCAAATATGGGACGGTTTGAATCACTAACGGTGGGCTACGTTGAACCATTGGGAGTTGATCTCCGAGAACCGTACAAGAAGAAAATTGACGAACTAATAAACAAATACTTACCAAGCAGAGAAGTGAAGACTACCGTCGAAACAATCATCCGGTTGAATGATCAAGAGCCAGTATATGCAAAACCCAGGCGTTTATCCGTTGAAGGAAAACGAGTATTACGAAATCAAATCGATGAATGGCTAAAGGAAGGTATAGTAACACCCAGTTCCAGCACGTATTCGAGTGCAGTAGTAATAGTACCAAAGAAGGACGGGTCTCATCGAGTATGTATCGATTACCGTCGGTTGAATAAAAAAAATCATTCGTGATCACTTTCCAATGCCACTTATAGAAGATTGTATTGATGCACTGGCGACAGCTCGAGTTTTTTCGATATTCGATTTGAAGAATGGATTTTTTCATGTCCCTGTTGAAAAAGATAGTAGGAAGTACACGTCTTTCGTGACACCTGATGGGCAATGGGAATTCACAAAGACACCGTTTGGCCTTAGCAACAGCCCGACGACGTTCTTAAGATTTGTAGACGAAGTTTTTCGCGATCTTAGTAGACGAGGAGTGGTCCTCACTTACATGGACGACATCATTATACCTGCAATAAACGAAGAGGAGGGATTCGACCGCCTACAAGAGACGTTGGAGAGAGCCAGCTAGAAGGGCCTATCCATTAATTGGAAAAAATGTAAGTTCCTGGAAAAAGAAGTGGAATATCTTGGACATATAATAAGAGGAGGTTATGTACGACCGTCAGATGGAAAGATTAAGGCCGTTGTGAAGTTTCCAGAACCGAAAAGTAGAAGAGATATTCAAAGCTTCCTAGGACTTACAGGATATTTCCGTAAATTTATTCTCGATTATGCAATAATCGCGCGTCCGTTGTCAGATATCCTTAGAGGCGATCGAAAATTTACGTTTGGGCCAGACCAAACAAGAGCATACAATAACCTGAAAACAGCACTAACGAGTGCACCTGTATTGCGAATCTTTAAGCCAGATGCGATCACCGAGTTGCACACCGACGCCAGCAAGCTAGGCGATGGAGCGATGTTGATGCAGCGAGATACTGAGGATGAAGAATTCCATCCGGTTTATTACATGAGTAGGAAGACATCGGATGCCGAGCAAAAATTACATTCGTACGAACTAGAGGTGCTAGCAATTATCAACGCACTAAAGAAGTTTCAATGTTACTTACAGGGAATAAAATTAAAGATAATTACGGATAGTGATGCGTTTAGAAAGACGTTGGACAAGCGGGATTTAGCAGCAAAAGTAGCGCGATGGGCGTTATTTTTGGAGGGGTTCAATTACGAGGTGGAGCATCGTGCAGGGACACGGTTGCGCCATGTGGACGCTCTCAGCCGGTATCCTGTCCTCAAAGTGGACGATACAGTTACCCAAATGATTCAAGCTCAACAAGATGGTGACGAACGGCTACGGGTAATAAAACAGATTTTACAAAAGGAGCCATACGAGGATTATTACGTCGAAGGCGAGTTGTTGATGAAGAAAGTGGCTGATAAGTTCGTCATAGCTCTGCCAAAAAGCATGCACACAGAAATTATACGTCGAGCTCACGAGAACGGGCACTGTGGTGTAAAGAAGATGATTAAGATTATTCAAGAAGATTTCTATATCCCGAAGCTGTCAGAGAAACTGGAAAGATTTGTCAGCTGCTGTGTCCGGTGCATTTTAGCGGAAAAGAAAAAGGGCAAGAAGGAAGGAGAATTAATTCCTATTCCAAAAGGAGAGGTACCGTTGATGACGTATCATATCGACCACTTGGGTCCAATGATCCCAACATCAAAAGGCTACAAATATCTGTTTGTAGTAGTTGACGGATTCTCGAAGTTCACATGGTTGTATCCTACTAAGACGACGGGTGTCAAGGAAGTGATTGCCAAGTTAACGATGCAACGAGGGATATTCGGCAATCCACAACGAATAATCAGCGATCGAGGTGCTGCCTTCACTTCCGGAGATTTTGAGGAGTATTGTGCGAAAGAAGGGGTAGAGCATATAACGATTACCACAGGAGTTCCCAGAGGAAATGGCCAAGTTGAAAGAGTTAATAGAAGTATCATTCCGATCCTGACAAAGTTAGCCATGGATGATCCTGAAAAATGGTACCGATTCGCCGAACGAGTTCAAAATTGTCTTAACAATACTCATCAGCGGAGCATCGGAATGACACCGTTCGAGGTCATGTTCGGCGTGAAGATGCGGCAGAAAGGAGACCCACGAATTCGGCAAGTGATAGAACAGGAAGCAACGGAATTGTTTGAAGACAGCCGGAACGATTTACGGAATTTGGCAAAAGCCAACATAATGAAGATTCAAGAAGAGAACCGGAGGACCTATAATCGAAACTGCAAGGAAGCGATGATTTATAAAAAAGGAGACCTAGTCGCTATCAAGAGGACACAGTTCGGCCCAAGTCTGAAAATTAAAAAGAAATTCCTCGGACCCTACAAAATATCTCAAGTTAATGGTCACAACCGGTACGAAGTGATCCTAGTTGGCGAGGGAGAAGGCCCTAAAATGACGACTTCTGCAGTAGATTACATGAAACCATTCCCATGTAGAGATTCTTCGGAGGACGAAGAATGACCAGGATGGCCGAGTGTGGGAATGAGTTTCCGTAGCGGTCAACACGGAGGCGATGGACATGCTTTTATTTCATAAGAAATTTGTTGAATGCGGATAGCAACGATCCGATATTCAGTTGTAATCGAGACGTTACCGGAAGCAGATGGAGCTTCAAGCTTTTATTTCAAATCTATCGAGGGCGTTATAATTCTGCGAATTATGTGTATTCGATCTTCTTATTAAATTATTAATTCATGAACAACTTCGTTACTCGTTTATACGTTACCTCGCGACTCCAATTCCTACATATATGGGTATTGATCGAATTTCAAAGTTAATGAGATCCAAAAATCCTGTCCCGATCTCCGTTTCAACGGCACTCAAAAATATCCGATAGGCAACAACAAATAAGAAATAACAATGCAGTACGATGGCTGAGGCTTGGGTTTTAACAATTACAAACCTTATTAGAAGAAAAGCCAACCCTTGGTTTTGACTATTAATATTTGGCTATTGAAATGAAATTTGTTGTACGACATAAGATCTTTGAAACAACATTTTTTTTCGATCCTCCTTCCGGAGATTTCGGAGGATTTCCGGGGGTTTCGGATGGACATTGTACTTGAAATTTTTTTTACTCGCCGCATCGAGTGTGTCTCTGAATAGGTCTTCCAAATGCAACAAATAATGTTTCAGGACCAATTCATTGTAAGCCTTCGGTCAAGAGATACATCCTTTTGAAATCGTTGTCAATGCCTCCTCCCTATCGTCTAAACTATGGATGTAAAAAATCGAAAAATACTCTCGAATGTAACTTGTAATTGGTACATGCAATCAAGGTTATAACGTTTATTTCCGTGATCAAAATTATAATCAAAATTATAACAAAATTCTAACGTAAAGTTCTTCAGCGATTATAAAAAATTTAGAAATAACTCTTCCTCGGGAGGAAGCAAATTTGTGAAGGTCAAACAGCTATTATAACGCATCATAAAAAAAGCTCGTGAAAATCCTATCATGTGCGTGCCCAACAAGGCCTTGATCGGATTTTCGTTTTCTTTTTGGTTGCGGATATTTATTCGAACGATGTTGGATTTCGCAACGAGAATTTGGAGATTCGCTTTCTTACATTAGTTTCCTTCCATTGCAGCATTTGATCAAAGCCCATATGTTCTGATAACCAAAAAAGATACACGTTATGTGGGATATCCCTTATGATTTCATCGAAAAACGAATTTTACTTTAAACTTTTCGCTGTTTTCAGGAGGCAGTTTTCTTTCATTCTTCTTTTTCACCATCAAAAATTATGTAGCCGATTTTATGTGATTTATCCCTGAAATTCTAACGGATGTCACTCATCCCCACCAACTCCATCAGAATTTAGACTTCATCTGAAAACTTTTCACTATTCGTTGAAAATCGCTCTCAACGTTTTAAGGGGACTGAGTCACTTAAAAAGTCGAAGGAAAAAAATTTTTTTTTCATGACAAGATCAATCTACATTTTTATTCTCATTTATCCTTATGAAGTATCTGGTGTGTTCCACGGCTAATCGCATGGCGGAAACCCGACCCGTCTTCGATTCGGATAAAAAAAATTTTCCTCAAAGTGCATCATAAAAACAGCATATGAAAATTTTTTCAGATTTTTTCCGTAATTTTTTTTCCAGTTATGAATTTCTGAAAATTCGATCAAAAAAAAATTCAAATGCAAATATCTCCTAGACGAAACATTCAAATTCAATTGCACGCGCGTCAAAATCTGCGTTTCGAACTGCGCTTCTAGAAACGAATATTGTGAACAAAATTTATTTATTTAGAAAAAAAAATATTCACGTTTTAAAAATTAAAATTGACTTTTTGAAAAAACCCCATTTTTGATTTTTTTAAAAATCTTTTCTCCAATTTCGTATCCAATTGCGAAAATGTTGAGCCCTTAGCGAGAATAGGCAATTGATATCTACTATTTTTCCGTAAATTTCAAAGTTCATTAAAATTGGGAAACGTGCACGTATCTCCCTCCGGAACGAAATATTTTCAATTGGATCGTAAGCACGTTACAATGTGCTTTTTGAACTGCTCTTTCAGGAAAAAGAATTGTGACAAAAATTCAAATACATTTTAATCAGTTTTGTCACGTTTTCATTACTAACATTTACTTTTGGAAATAAAAAACCCCGCTTAAAAAAAAATCTCAAATTCCTTATCTCATTGCTCAGATGTTGAGCCTCTGGTGAGAATCAAATAATGTCCACTGTTGGAATTTTCAAGGGTGAGCGCGATGTTGTCAGAATGAGTCGTAGACGAGCGCGCGCAACGCGCGTCGCAAAGATGAGTACTGAGAACATCGCGCTCACCCTTGAAAGTCCCAATAGTGAATATTATTTTCCGACTCTCACCAGAGGCTGAACATCTGCGCAATGAGACGAGGAATTTGAGATTTTTTTTTAAAGCGGGGTTTTTTATTTCCAAAAATAAATTTCAGTAATGAAAACGTGACAAAATGATTAAAATGTATTTGAACTTTTTTCACAATTTTTTTTCCTGAAAGAGCAGTTCAAAAAGCGCATTGTAACGTGCTTACGATCCAATTGAAAATATTTCGTTCCGGAGATACGTGCACGTTTTCCAGTTTTGATGAACTTCAAAATTCACGGAAAAATAGTAGATATAAATTGCCCATTCTCACTAAGGGCTCAACATTTTCGCAATAGGATACGGAATTTAGAAAAAAAATTTAAAAAAAATCAAAAATGGGGTTTTTTCAAAAAATCAATTTTAATTTTTAAAACGTGAAAATTTTTTTTTCAAAATAAATAAATTTTGTTTACAATATTTGTTTCTAAAAGAGCAGTTCGAAACGCAAGTTTGGACGCGCGTGCAATTGAATTTGAATGTTTCGTCTAGGAGATATTTGCATTTGAAATTTTTTTTGATCGGATTTTCAGAAATTCATAATTGGAAAAAAATTACGAAAAAATTCTGAAAAAATTATCACATGCTGTTTTTATGGCGCACTTTGAAGGAAAATTTTTTTATCCGAATCGAAGACTGGTCGGGTTTCCACCATGCGATTAGCCGTGGAACAACTCATCTATATTTAGCTATCTTTCCAAATTTTTTCAGGACCATATCAAGCATCCGAACGCTGTAATATTTTCCCAAAGTTTGGGAGCTTGTCGTAAGATTCAGACCGAACAAATGAACCGATCTTAGATTCTGACGTCCCATTTTGTTCAGAAAACACATAATTCCGGAGTGAATGTGGGAATTTGGAATGCGAGGTACAATGAAGTTATGGTGACCTATTATTCAACTGTTTTTCCACAAACTTTGTTCCCTTTATACGTTATAGGCTGCCAAAATGTTTGAAGTGCATCAAAAAAAAATTCCCACATTCACTCTGGAATTATGTGTTTTTTGAACAAAATGGGATGTCAGAATCTAAGATCGGTTCATTTGTTCGGTCTGAATCTTACGACAAGCTCCCAAACTTTGGAAAAATATCACAGCGTTCGGATGTTTGATATGGTTCTGAAAAAAATTGAAAAGATAGCTAAGTATAGATACTTTATAACAATAAATTAGAATGACAATGTAGATTGATCTTGTCACAAAAAAAAAAAATTTTCTTTCGACTTTTTAGGTGACTCAGTCCCCTTAAGGAGTTTCGGTACCTTGACCGAAATAGTTCCATTGTTTTTACCTTTTTCCATATGTTTATCAATGATGTTAATCCTCACTTGCAAAAATTAAGATTGTTTCATAACATGGTTTCTAAAAAAAACATGAAACTGAAAAATGCTTACAGATTAAAAAGGGAAGCACGGACTAACAGGTTGCACCAATCCGATTAATGTACGAAAGTTTTAAAAAGTTTCTCTGCGCAGCCCGTCATATTTTCGTAGAAACAAATTCCTAACTACTTAATTTTTGCGGACTGACCGCCGTCGAAGAAAACAATGGCCACGTTGCATTATGCGAAAAATGGTGCGGAATTTTACATAGCATAAGTGAAGTAGGTGGACGAAGTTATGTGTATCGAAAAAAATTCAGCATTTTTTGGCAACAAAACTTTAAATCATATATTTCAATGCTCATTTATTGGCATTTGAAAAACACAGCAATAAATATTCCAAAATACTATTCAACGCAACTTGAATAACATTCAACATATATATTTTACATATATGGGCGATTCTCATTTTCAGGGAATTTTGATGGTCTCCACTCGTAGCTCCTCCATTTTTCAATTGAACTCATTTATCCTAAGTCTACAGTAACGTTAGAATTAGGTTCTACCTGGGCAATCAAAATCAACTTCCTCAAATAAATATTTCTTCGCCAAAAAGACCGCCAAATAGCCAAAATTCTCAGTTGCCTGTGGGGCGATTCTCCAGATCGTAAGACTCAAGTGGAAATAATAACGTTCAACAAGTTCATTAGTCGAAAACACCGCTAATATGGGAGTAACAATAAATCAAACATTGCTATTGTTTATATAATAATTTCATAATTCCCTATTTTCATCATACTTTTCGTCATTGAATAGAGGGGACACGGATCCCTTCTCACTTGCCTGCTAGCTGAAAGACGTTCAAATTAGCGGGGGGAAAAAGTAAGCGTCGTTGCCATGATGCGATTAAATGTACGAAGTGAACGCTAAAGTAATCCCGCTCGCATTTCGATAAACTAACGAATAGGTGCGGTGTGACTGAGCTGTCATTACCGACTATCGCATGGCGGTCACACAATTTCTCACTTGCCTGGTACGCATTTTCATGGAGATCATTATATATTTTTGAAGATAATATCAATTAAAGTTGTTTAGTTACCTTGCATGAACTAATGGAGGAAATTAAATTTGTTATCAAACATCGCATTTTCGTGTTTTTGACGAAAAACATCAGAAATCTCACTTTCCTGTGTCTCACTTCACTGTGTCTACGAATGACACAGTCCTCCCATTCTTTCATTTATGAACCGATTGAGATAAAATTTGGTATGCAGACGTAGATTGATGACTCAAAAACAGAATTGATCATTCTTTAGAAAAAAAAAAACACTTTTTAGATACCGTTTCCGCATATTAAAGAGTACACCCGAATTTTTTTCTGCCTATCTCATTGAATGAGGTGTCTTTAAATAAAAAAAATGCATCGACCAAAAATATCCCGTTTTATTCCCAACTTTTTGAGAATCACCCATATATATATTGAGACGTCAATAAATCTCGCCCCTTTCCCGCTGACAAGGGGAGGTCGCGAAAGGCGGGACCTACTTTTCGATGGGGATTTTTTCACCAGTAGAAGTACCCCCCCCCCCCCCCCCCCAGAACACCGTGGTACCCGTTTTTGAGTCAACACTCAAGCGTTTTTGAGTTATGAATTTTTGAAAATCGACGTGAACTTGAGTTTTTCATGTCGTCCCTACGAAGATGCTAGCGTTCATATAGCCAGCGTAGCCGAGTGGTTAGCGGCACGGTAAGTCTTTCGGACCCTGTCGACACGGGTTCGAGCCTCGGCTTTTCTTTCAATTTTTTTCCCCCCAAATTAATGTCAATTTGGCTTTAAATAATTATAAAGGTTTAATTTCTATAACAAATTGATATTGCGAATTGAGTTTCGCTAAAAAATTATCTAGAGATATTTTTTTATTGGCTATCTTGGGATATTGAAATACCAATGATCGGTATTCATAAAAATTATTCATTTATTATTAACCATCGGGCATAGGAACATAATCGTTGATGAACAATAAACTTCATTTATCGTCATCGCTGTCGGACAATTGGCTACAATTTTTTGGATGATACCAATCGTAGAAACATGTAAACATAACATACGCTGCCGGCTATCAGAGGGATAGATTTTTTCAATGTGAACGAAATCTGCTTCCTGACGAACCTATTGAAAAAAAATGTGACTGCGGAAAAGTTTCTTTTAAGAAGTGTTCGTGGTGTGCGAAATGTTTGTGTTTTACATGTTCCTACGATTGGTATCATCCGAAAAATTGTAGCGAATTGTCCGACAGCATTGAATGGTGGCATACGCAAATTCGGAAACCTCGAAGCTCGCTCAACGCCTTGGTCGTCAACAACTTTTTATTTGGTGCTTCGACTCGATCTCCGTAACGGCAGTATTAGCCGAATCGTGCGAACAACCAGTCGCATACACCGTTCTAGTCTTGTATCAATCTTAAATTTCTTTTATTAAACGTTATTAAACTATTACCACTTTCTTTATAAATTCGTGTACAGTGAATTAATTATTCACTCAATATTCCGCCTTATCCCCACTTCCGTCGCGAACTAAATTCTCGACATTTTGTTCATGGTCCTTCGAGCCGGATAGTGTGAAGAAATTGAGTGATTAATAAAGAAACGTGATAGTGAGGATGCAACGATTGAATTGAAACAATTGTGAGCATTTTCGGTTCTCGTAACGTATAATTCGCGGAATCGTGAAATTTAGCTGCTAGCCTACGACAACGGCTCGGCACGCAAACAACATTCCTCGGGAAGAATTATCGCGTTCGCGAGTTACTGCGCTATTTGTATTATACGACCGATCGACAACACTTATCCGAGCCAAGCCGACGCGTTCGCTCATCGCCGCGCCGGACAGTGCCTTTTCGAAACGTGTTGTGCTCTTGGTCATTAGCTGTGCGGTCTCGTGTGTGGTATCGCGCTCAACGGTGTGCCGAGACGACGTGAGTGTTCGTGTAGGACAAAACTTTCCCGGTCGAGCGTGTCAAGTACACTCCGGATTAAAGTTAGCCCTAGGCAAAACTCGGTGCTTCGGATTTCGATCGCTGTGCGGAGAGTGTGAGTGCTGCTCTGCGTTTCCTGGTGCAATCACTGAAAATGGCGTTCCAAAAGGGTTTGATGTCATCGAGTGTAATCGCAGAAGATGCTACGTTAGACTCTGTGCTGAAGGATCAGCGCGAAAAAATACGCTTGCTCCAACGAGTAGTGCCAAATTTCAAGCGTCTCGGTAGTGCAAAAATGACAGCCGGAGCAACACAAGGTAGGATCGAAACAATTAAATCTTATTGGGATTCGTCCGTTGTCCTACATCAAATGCTACAGCATTTGTGTACGGATAGCGACAAATCGAACGAGTATTTGGAGAATGACGAGTTCGGTGAGACCGAAGATGTGTATTTGGAGCATCTCGGCAACTTGTACGATCACCTTCGGTCGCTCGCGCCAGCCCCCGCGCCCCTCGCGAACGAAACCGCGATCGCAAGCCAAACGATCGTCGGTCCGACACAAGTAAAATTGAGCAAAGTCAACCTGCCGAAATTCTCAGGTGAGCCTACAGAATGGGATACGTTTCGTGAATTGTTCGAGTCCATGATTCACAACATCGCTGCGTTGCCAAAGATTCAAAAGTTTAATTACCTACGCGAAAGTCTCGCGGGCGACGCGTTGAGCCTTATCGATACGAAACGAATTACCGAGCGCAATTATGATTCGGCTTGGCAATATCTCATCTCTCGATACAATGATGAAAGCGGGTTAATATGGGCGTATCTTAAATCACTTTTCGAAATTCCGGCTATGAAAGACGCGTCTGGTAAAGAAATTCAGCGACTTGTTGATGCTACGAGAAGGGCTCGCGGAGGATTGCTGAATCAGCGGCCTGTAGCTACGTGGAATGATGTGCTTGTATACCTTACCGTACGGAAGCTTGACTCCGAAACTCGACAACATTTTTCGAGTTGCACTCTCGCTCGGTGAATACGTTTCCGACGTTCAAGGACGTAGCTGAATATTTAGACGATCGAGCTCGCCGCGTATCTCGTCTTCCCACTCTCGCGTCTTCGGATTCTAGCGACGCCGCTAGGTCAAATCCGAAAAGAGGTGCGAAAACGCTCAGAGTCACGGCTACTGACACTGTACTATGTCCTTCGTGCAAGAACAATCATTCTCTTGCCGCGTGTCAAGAATTTCGCGGAAGGGCGCTTGAGGAACGTCATGATTACGTGAAACAAGGTCACTTATGCTTTAACTGTCTCAAGGCAGGCCATTCTGTAACCGAGTGCTCGGCGACCGGTCGCTGCAAAAAATGCAAACGCAAGCATCAATCGCTGCTGCACGGTGCGAACGGAAATAAAACATTTTTTACTGGTGCACCTCAAGCTGGCGACTCGAAAATTCAAACCTCGCAGTTTTTGAACTCTCAGCCAACCACCTTTGCGCCTGCACGGCCTGCAACGGCCACTCTTGTTTCTGGTCAAACCGCCAGTACACAAAAAAATCGTGAGCCCACAGCTGATTCGAAATTCGCCTCTCTCGGTACCGCGCGCGTTCGGCTACGAGCCCCGAGCGGTCGAACAGTGACGATTCGCGCTCTCGTCGATCCGGGCTCACAAATCAGTCTCGCGAGCGTAACCATGGCTCAAACTCTTCGCGCGCCCTGATCTAAAACGAATCTCGCGATCTCCGGAGTCGAGAACGTCGGACTCGACGACGAGTTACTCGACGATTTCGTGTTTTATCGAACCCTGCGATAGTCGCTCTCCGTCAATTTCGTTATACGCGTTCGTACTTCCTCGTGTCACGGCCTATACGCCGCATCGCGATTTGTCTGAGATGAAATGGGCTCATTTTAAGCGGCTGCGCTAGCCGACCCTGCTCCAAACAGCTGTGAGAAAATCGAGCTGCTCATATGAGCCGATCTTTACGCTGCCGTCTTGAGGGATGGAGTGAGACGAGGAGAGCTTGGAAGTCCCATTGCACAAGAGACGATCTTCGGCTGGGTGATATCTGGACCTCGATCGGAAAACTCTGCAATCGCATCTCATTCGACCTTGGCAGTGCACCATTGCACGCTAACGGAACCGCTCGATGCTGCGCTTCGCAGATTTTGCCATCACCGACGTGATGCCGACGGAAGATACACAGTTCGACTTCCGGTTAAGAGTCCCCTTCCACTGGATGTCGGAGATTCTTACTCGACAGCGAAAAGGTGCCTGCTGAGACAAAAAGGAAGACTGCTGCACCAGGCTCAACGCAAAGCAGAGTACGAAAGATTCTTGAACGAGTATCTCTCATTGGGTCACATGGAGCTCTCTTCATCGTCACCGGCAGCAAATCGACGAGCGATTTACTTGCCACACCACGCCGTGATCCGAGAGGACCACACGACTTCGCCGCTGCGCGTTGTTTTCAACGCTTCGAGCTCAACAACAAACGGAAAATCACTCAACGATCCCCTGTACGTTGGGCCTTCGCTGCTACCCTCGCTGGTCAAAATAATTCTTCATTGGCGAATGCATCGAGTAGTGATTCGAGCTGACATCGAAAAAATGTTCAGACTAATTCTCGTCCACCCGGAAGAGAGACATTTACAACGAATTCTAAACCGAACGACTCACGATTCTTAGGTAGCCTCTTTCGTTTTATGTACAGTGACGTACGGTACAGGGCCGGCCCCGTGGCTTGCAATTCGAGTTTTACGTCAACTAGCCGACGACGAGAGACTTCGATTTCCCAGGGCAGCGGAATTCTACGTCGACGACGCACTAACTGGAGCTGACTCAATCGAACAAGCAACGGCGCTACGCCATGAGCTGCAAGACTTGTTGCAGTCGGGAGGTTTTAATTTGCGAAAATGGGCATCAAGTCACCCCGAAGCCTTGGAGGGCGTACAGAACGCGTCTCTTGGCAACTCGACCCTTCCTCTTGATCAGAACGAAGCAGCCAAGGTCCTCGGGGTTCTGTGGGACGTTAAATGCGATGCATTTCGATTTAGCACGACGCTCAGCGAGCATGGACGAATTACAAAACGTACGAGCCTGTCGATAATCGCACGAACAGTCGATCCCGTTGGGTGGCTCACTCCGACAACGATAACTGCTCAGATTTTCATGCAAGAACTCTGATCACGCAGTATCGACTGGGACGAAGAGTTACCCCTCGAGCTTCAGCAACAATGGGAACTATATTACCGCGAATTACCGTCTCTACAAGACATCACTATACCTCGATTCGTCGGTCTCGCCGCGGACAACGAAAATCGCGAATTTCATGCTTTTGCGGACGCCTCCCGCACTGCTGTCGTACAACCCGATGGAGAAATCACTGTTTCGTTAATTATCGGAAAATCGAAAGTCGCGCTGACTAAACAATTGAGCATCGCGAGGTTGGAACTCTGCGCCGCTCATCTTCTCGTGCGCGTAGTTGAGCAGGCCCAGAACTCGATGAATTCTATAAACATTCCAGTGTACGCGTGGAGTGACTCCGAAATTGTACTCGCGTGGCTTCGCAAACCCGCTTCGCAATGGCCAACTTATATCGCGAATCGCGTTTCAGATATACAATCTCGGTTGCCTAAGGCTCGATGGCAACACGTACCATCAGGAGACAATCCGGCGGACTGAGCGTCTCGCGGAGTCTCCCCTTCGGAGCTCGTCGGTCACATGCTTTGGTGGCTGGCTCAGGACTCACGCCTCGTTCTGGCCTCGCTCAAGGACGTTGCCAGTAACGGATCCTGAACCAACCAGCAGCCAGAAACCTACCACGCTTATAGCTAAAGCCTCTGATGGAATCTGCGACGTTCACGAGCGAGTTTCAACTTGGCCAAAGCTTCTCCGCATTACAGCATATTGCCTATTGGCCCGCTATTCAATTGCACGTCTCCGACCCACGAAACCGACGATGGTGCAAGCTGTCGAGCGCGCACGCAACTTTTGGATCGCTCAACTGCAGCAATCTGAGTTTGCTGAAGAACTCTCGGCTCTCAACCGCAAAAAACCATTGCCTCGAAAAAGCAGCCTCATTCGGTTGCATCCGTTTGTCGACGGAAAAGGATTATTGAGAGTAGATGGACGCTTGAGCTCCGCCCTGCTTCCGTTCGACGAGAAACACCCTCTGCTTTTACCTAATCACCGCATTACGATGCTCATTATTGAGCAAGCTCATCTGCGCACGCGCCACGGGGGCCCACAGTTGACCATTCGAACGTTACGGCAGCAATATTGGATTCTCGGAGGCCGACGTCTTACCCGCACGGCAATACACAAATGTGTAAAATGCGCTCGATACAGAGCACAACAAACCACACAATTGATGAGCGACCTACCTCGACAGCGAATCACTCGAGCTCGGCCTTTCTCACATACAGGTATCGATTACGCTGGGCCTTTTCACGTCCGGTGCTCCAAAGGCAGATGTCAAAAGTCACGCAAGGGATACGTTGCTCTGTTCGTATGTCTGACAGTGCAAGCGATTCACTTAGAGCTCGTGTCAGATTACACGACACAGGCCTTTCTCGCGGCATTTCGACGCTTCGTGTCACGGCGCGGGCTTCCGCGAGATTTGTACAGCGATAACGAGACGAACTTTGTCGGAGCATATCGCGAGTTGCAGCGAACATTTAGAATTCTGCAACAAGACCCGGATCTTACGGCTCTTCTCGCGACGGACAGCATCACTTGGCCTTTCATTCCTGCAAGCGCGCCTCATTTTGGAGGAATTTGGGAGGCTGGAGTCAAGATGATAAAGTTTCATCTAAAACGACTGATCGAAAACACACGACCTACCTTCGAGGAGTCGTCAACGCTCCTCACCCAGATCGAAGCCAACTTGAACTCCAAACCCATCGCTCCCTGCGGCGAAGACGCACAGGACCTAGCCGCTTTGACTCCGGGGCACTTTCTCGTCGGGGGACGCCGGGGCATAGCATGATTTAATTTTTAGAAAAATCCATACAGTTTTTTCGTTTTTACGCGATTTTTAAAAAATTCAAAAATTTATTTTTTGTCTCTAGCTTCCACAATTTTAGAGATATCGAGCTCAAATTCAGTATAATGTTAAACGACTACAGGGTGATGCTCGTCACTGAATTAGAAAAAAAATCCATGCAGTGCTTTTGTTTTAAGAAATTTTAAAAGGTGTAAAAAAATGGTGTGCGCCCTCTAGCTGGCACAATTTTCTAGATATCGGACTAATATTTAGTACGTAGCTGCACTATTATCAAAAAACGTTTCGGATTGAATTTGGGCAAAATCCATCAAGCCATTCATATTTTATGTCATTTTGAAGTTTTTCAAAAATCAACGTGAGTGCTCTAGCTCCCACAATTTTTGAGATAATCCGCAAGAATTTCGTTCAAACTTGCACTACTATTAAAAGATGTTTGGCATTGAATTTGGGTGAAATCCATCCAACCATTCATATTTTATGTCGTTTTCAAATTTTTTGAAAATCGTCGCGCGCGCTCTAGTTTCCACAGTTTTTGAGATATCAGATCAAAATTTGGTACAAAGTCGCACTATCATCGAAAGATGTTTCGTATTGAATTTGGGCAAAATACATCAAGGCGTTTGAATTTGAGGCGACTTTTAATTTTTTAAATTTGACATGGAATTCACCATATATTTATTCTGGACTCGATCGATTTACAAACCGATTTTATATAAGAACAAGGGTGCAAAGTCGAACCTTGCACATTGTTTCCTCATAATTTTTTGGATTTGACAAAGCTTCCTCTATGAGGAAGCCAAAATTGATCGACGTAGTTCCTCATAGAGGAAGCTTCGGCAAATTCAAAAACTTATGAGAAAGCAATGTGCCAGGTTCGACCTTGCATCTTTGTTTTCGTTTCGTTCCGTATGCAGCCTTTAGAAGGAGACGGGCGGTATGTTTGCGCACGCACCATTGAATTGTGCTATACGCAAATTCGGAAACCGCGAAGCTCGCTTGACGCCTTGGTCGTCAACAACTTTTTTTTTGGTGCTTCGACACGGGCTCTGTAACGGCAGTATTAGCCGAATCGTGCGAACAACCTGTCGAAAACACCGTTCTGGTCTTCTATCAATCTCGAATTCCTTCAATTAAACGTTATTAAACTATTATCACTTTCTTTATAAATTCGTATACAGTGAATTAATTATTCACCCAATATTGCGCCTTATCCCCATTTCCGTCGCGAACTAAATTCTCGACATTTTGTTGATTATTCTTCAACGATTATGTCCGTATGCATGATGGTTAATAATGAATAAATAATTTTTATTAGTACCGATCATTGGTATTTCAATATCCCAAGATAGCCAATAAAAAAAATGTTTGTAGGTCATTTTCGAGCGCAGTTCAATAGGCAATATCAATTTGTTATTGAAATTATACCTTTATAATTATTTAAAGCCTAATTGACATTAATTTTGGGGGAAGAAATGGAATAAAGACGAGGCTCGAACCCGTTTTGGCAGGGTCCGAAAGACCGTGCCGCTAACCACTCGGCTACGCGGGTTAGACGAACGATAGGATTTTCGTAGGGTCGACATGAATAACCCGAGTTAGCGTCAATTTTCCGAAATTCATAACTCAAAAACGCTTGAGTGTTGACTCAAAAGCGGATACTACGGTGTTCTGGGGGAGGGGGGGGACTACTACCGGTGAAAAGATCCCCATCGAAAAAAAATCCCGCCTTTCACGACCTCCCCTTGTGAGAATATTTATAAAAAAAAGAACACTCGGTGGCAGTGGTAAGAGCGCTCGCAACATCATTGGCAGCACAGTAGTTCACGCCAGCATAATCGACCCGAATATCGATTGCGATTACCTGATGTGGCAAAGAGAGATG
>CAXAQZ010000718.1:41200-66424 GCA_963971145.1 Sussaba pulchella
GCCACCTGACGCACGACTCAACAGAAAAATCCTCATAACTTTTTCAAAAATGTAAATTCCGAACTTTTTCCAACGGAAAAATCTTCTCGATTGAACACAGAATAAATGTCTATGAGAAAAAATATGAAAATCGATTGAGAAGCCGTTGAATTTTCTATTTGTTTAAAAAAATTGTTTATATTTTAGATACATTTTTGCATCACGTTTTCAAAAAAAAACGTCATTGAATAGAACAGTTTGTTAGAAATATTCCCTCGAAATATTATTTAATTTCATCAAATAGATCGAGAGAAAAAAATTTTCTTCTAAATTAATACATACATGTATACATATTTGTACACAAAATTTTGTTTATATCGACTAGAACGTAGCAATGGTACTGTCGAGTATTTTTCAATGTTTTTGCCATTGTGTACCGGGTCTTTAATAATTCTTCATGCTTATTTCGTGCAAAGTTTTTCCCGATTCTGAAGAGTCTGTCGTTAGCGCATTAGTAAAAACAAGAATCAACAAAAATAAAGAAAATAATATATTTGTGAGCGTCGAAAAACTGAGATATGCGTTTGATTTTATTCAATTGTTGTTTGTAATGCGAACCTTACTTATATATGCACGCACAATGCGCGTCGCGCGCTGTGAATGGCTCGCCACCTGACGCGCGACTCAACAGAAAAATCCTCATAACTTTTTCAAAAATGTAAGTTCCCAACTTTTTCCAACGGAAAAATCTTCTCAATTGAACACAGAATAAATGTCTATGGGAAGAAATATGAAAATCGATGGAGAAGTCGTTGAATTTTCTATTTGTTTAAAAAAATTGTTTATATTTTAGGTAAATTTTTGCATCCCGTTTTAAAAAAAAATGTCATTGAATAGAACAGTTTGTTAGAATTATCCCCTGAAAATATTATTTAATTTTATCAAATAGATCGAGAGAAAAAAATTTTCTTCTAAATTAATACATAAAAATTCAAATGTTAATAACTTTTAGAAAAATGGAAATTTCGAAAAAACGAAAAATACGTATTCTTGTATCTCTAAAAAGTATCAGAATATGTTTATTACTTTCATATCCCCGAGTGACGGATTTTCTAGGGGGCCACTTTTTTTATTTTTGCTCTGTACGGTCGGATATACGGGAGATTCAAGTCGAAAAGATGTTTTTTTCTTCCTTATTGAGAAAGCTTTGTTTTGGTAAAAATTTCTGGTTTTGAGATATTCATGAAAACGTGTTCAGAATGTCCCAAAACATCTAGAAATTGAATTTAGAAAAAATGTCCGGATGTATGTGTGTATGTTTGTGTGTGTGTGTGTATGTATGTGTGTATGTGTGTAACATTGGTTAAACGTTCACAACTTTAGAACAGCTCGAGATAGCAAGCTGAAATTTGTCACACATGTAGAGGGTTCCCAGCACATATCATGATTCAATTTTTAGAAAAATCCATGCATTTTTTCGTTGTTACGCGATTTTAAAAAAATTCAAAAATTTTTTTTTGGTCTCTAGTCTCCACAATTTTAGAGATTTCGAGCTCAAGTCCAGTATAATGTTGAAAGATTACAGGATGATGCTCGTTACTGAATTGGAAAAAAATCCATGCAGTGTTTTTGTTTTAAGAAATTTTAAAAGGTGTAAAAAAATGGTGTGCGCACTCGAGCTGGCACAATTTTCTAGATATCGGACTAAAATTTAGTACGAAGACGCACTATTATCAAGAGACGTTCTGGATTAAATTTGGGCTAAATCCATCTTGCCGTTCATTTTTTATGTCATTTCGAAATTTTTCAAAAATCAACGTAAGTTCTTTAGCTTCCACAATTTTCGAGATGTCGGATCAAAATTTTGCACAGAGTCGCACTATCACCGAAAGATGTTTCGTATTGCAATTGGGAAAAATCCATCTAGGCGTTTAAATTTGATGTGACTTTTAATTTTTCAAATTTGACATGGAATTCACCATTTATTCATTCTGGACTACATCGATTTACGAACCGATTTGATATAAGAACAAGGGTGTTAAGTAGAACCTTGTTCTACTTATACTCATAATTTTTCACATTTGCCAAAGCTTCCTCTATGAGGAAGCCAAGATTGATCGTTTCAGAGTTCCTCATAGAGGAAGCTTTGGCAAATGTAAAAAAGGGTGCAAAGTCGAACCTTGCAAATTGCTTCCTCATAATTTTTTGAATTCGACAAAGCTTCCTCTATGAGGAACTGTGTCGATCAATTCTGGCTTCCTCATAGAGGAAGCTCTGTCGAATTGAAAAAATTATGAGGAAGCAATGTGCAAGGTTCGACTTTGCACCCTTGTTCTTCTATAAAATCGGTTCGTAAATCGATCTAGTCCAGAATAAATACATAGTGAATTCCATGTCAAATGGAAAAAATTGAAAGTCGCATCAAATTTAAACGCCTTGATGGATTTTGCCCAAACTCGATACGAAACATTTTTTGATGATAGTGCGACTTTGTACCAAGTTTTGATCCGATATCTCAAAAACTGTGGAAGCTAGAGTGCGCGCGACGATTTTAAAAAAATTTCTAAACGACATAAAATATGAATGATTGGATGGATTTTGCCCAAATTCAATACGAAACATCTTTCAATAATAGTGCGACTTTGTACTGACTTTTAGCCAGATATCTCGAAAATTGTGGAAGCTAGAGCACTTACGTTCATTTTTGAAAAATTTCAAAATGACATAAAATATGAATAGCTCGATGGATTTCGCCCAAATTCAATCCGGAACGTCTCTCGATAATAGTGCAGCTACGTACCAAATTTTAGTCCGATATCTAGAAAATTGTGACAGCTAGAGTGCGCACACCATTTTTTTACACCTTTTAAAATTTCTTAAAACAAAAGCACTGCATGGATTTTCTTTCAATTTAATGACGAGCATCACCCTGTGGTCGTACAACATTATACTAAATTTGAGGTCGATATCTCTAAAATTGTGGAAGCTAGAGACCAAAAATAATTTTTTGAATTTTTTAAAAATCGCGTAGAAAAGAAAAAACTGTATGGATTTTTCTAAAAATTGAATCATGCTATGCGCCGTGAACCCTCTACATGTGTGACAAATTCCAGCTTGATATCTTGAGCCGTTCTCAAGTTATGAACGTTCAACCAATGTTACACACATACACACATACATACACACACACACACAAACATACACACATACATCGGGACATTTTTTCTAAATTCAATTTCTAGATGTTTTGCGACATTCTGAACACGTTTTCATGAATATCTCGAAACCAAAAATTTTTACCAAAACAAAGCTTTCTCAATAAGGAAGCAAAAAACATCTTTTCGACTTGAATCTCCCGTATATCCGACCGTACAATGATCGTACAATAATTATATGGATATCATTTGAAAACTGCAATGATCTCTTACAAATATTCGTACGAATTTGTGCAAAATAAATTTTATCCGTCATTAATTTCCATTTTTCAACCATGAAACAAATAGCGTCACCTTATTTTTGAATTCTCAGACCGTCATCTAGTGAAAAATAGCGGATCGTTTAATGTTGATGAAGCTTATCTTAGTTAATAGTGTCCTCAATATTCCTGCAAAATCCTAAGTTGCTGCGATTTTTCCATTAATGTCCACAACGGTTGAATGTTTTATTCAATTGAAGGATTAATTTTTCCATAATTTTTATCAACGAGAAACATCCAAAATAAATAAATTACTGTATCTTAGCAAAAAATCATACATCCATAATCAATCAGGGTTTTTTTGGAGTCTTCATTTTAATTAATGAGAAAAAATTCCAAAATCTGTTTTGCTTCTTGCTGCTTCATTCTCACCGGTTAAAGACTCACAAAAGTTGATCTTCTACCTTTTATGAATTGAGCAATTATCCATCATGAATCAAATCATCCATTCACCCGACGATCCTTCCACCCCTTCGCTTATCCATTCATCTTTTTTCAATTTACTTTATTTATTCATCCATTCATTCATGACGTAATTACCGAATGAGAATCTACTCATTTTGAGAACTATTTTTATGCTTGAAACTTATAAATTTAAAAAATTTAAAAAAACTCCCGGCTGGAGTAAAAATCGAAAACAAAAAAAATTAGAACGAAAAAAAAGTAATCTGATAGAAAGCATGGATAAAATTCATGAATCTAAAAAGAATACAACAAATTAATAAATTTAAAATGGAAAAAACAAATTAGTGAAATTAAAAGAATGAAATAAATAAATAAATTCAAAAAGGATGAAATAATTCAAGAAGTCATCTTAGTTTATTCGTAGTTTGAATTATGATCGTTCGTTTGTATGAGTTCAATTTTTTGAATCGTGGTAATTTTCTCACTGCCCTCAATTCAGTCGGGAGACGTTTTCTTTCGTATCGTCGAACATCTAAATCCAGATCGTCTTCATGTTCAATTATCTAATGGCGTCTTCTTTGCACTGTCAAACATCTATATCCTATATCATATTTATGATTAATGAATGACGTCTCCCGACTGAATTGAGGGCAGTGAGAAAATTACCACGATTCAAAAAATTGAACTCATACAAACGAACGATCATAATTCAAACTACGAATAAACTAAGATGACTTCTTGAATTATTTCATCCTTTTTGAATTTATTTATTTATTTCATTCTTTTAATTTCACTAATTTGTTTTTTCCATTTTAAATTTATTAATTTGTTGTATTCTTTTTAGATTCATGAATTTTATCCATGCTTTCTATCAGATTACTTTTTTTTCGTTCTAATTTTTTTTGTTTTCGATTTTTACTCCAGCCGGGAGTTTTTTTAAATTTTTTAAATTTATTTTATTTCATACTTTTTAAAGATAATTTGATATAATTTTCTCCACGTCCGCCAATGATTGGAATCATTTGGCTCGAACAAGACGTCCACGTCACAAAACAATTTTTCCTACTAGTGTCATAATGTACTATTGTTTATCGATTCAATATCGTAAAACGTGACCACTGTATAGAAATTTGATGAGACAAGACTTTGAAAGTATCGACGAGCTGCGGCACATGCTGGTTGTCCTTGGGCGCAGTTGAGTACAGTCTCAGCGAAATGTCAGCGCATCATGTGATTGTTCAGCGCGGCTCCATGTAGCCATGACAAATTGTCAGCCCATCGTGGAGTCTTGAGGGCGGCTTAATACAGCCTTGACCAAATCGCAGTGCATTATGGAGATTATAAGCGCGGCTCTATGTAGCCTAGACCAAATGTCTGCGCATTGCACAGTTTTCGAGCGCGGCTCGACGTAGCCTTGACCAGATGTCAGTGCATTCCGCTCGTCCTTCCCAGTCATTATAGGTTTTGAATATGTCTTGAGCAGGTGAACATTGAATGAATGCAGCTTCGAAATGGACCTGACTCATATAGGAAAAATAATGAAAACAAATATACATATTGTGCATTCTGACAAATCGCTGTGTCTAAAGTTTTGTCGGTTGGAAGATAAAGTAAAAAAAATTGAATCCGACAACAATTTTTTTCTTTCGAATTGCCAATTCCACCGAGGTAAACAATATCACTGGGCATAACCACATCGTCCAGCTGAACATCAATATTCACGTTTTTCACAATCCTGATAACATTATCATACGTTGAATAAAAAAGAATGAACTCATTAAACAATATCGTTCATACGTGAAATCAGTTGATGGCCATAAATAAAACAATATCACCGGGCATAACAACGTCATCCGACCTAACCTCCACATTCACATACATCTCAATTTCACGCCCGAATACAAGTATCCAGAATTATTAATTCGACGTGCTTGTTAAAATCGTCAGTAGATCAATCCTGCTAACTAGCTAATTATTGAACGTTAAATGGAAAATGCACTCTTTAAAAAAATATCGTTTATACGTGAAATCAATTGATAAAAAATGTTCACTCTGAATCACTCGAGAAAAAAAAAAAATTTCC
This sequence comes from Sussaba pulchella, assembly GCA_963971145.1. NCBI lineage: Eukaryota > Metazoa > Arthropoda > Insecta > Hymenoptera > Ichneumonidae > Sussaba > Sussaba pulchella. The sequence goes on from CAXAQZ010000718.1 coordinate 47,143, forward strand.
GTTGAAAGTTCTGTTTCGAGATTAAAACGATCGACCAATCGCGCTGTCTCTCTCGCACTCAGCGATATCGTCCAGAGCCTCGATGCAAAATACACGGATACGTTCCACTGCACTTACACACGCGCTGTCACAGCTGACGATGCCGTGAAGTCTGCAATGCATGCAGTCGAACCGATCAAAATTGCGATTTGAAGAAAACGTTCGAAAGCGTTCAAATTTCTACATTTAATATCTCCGCGAGTTGAGATCTGATCATAAATATTATGGAAGCAAAACCCTCTCTGTGACTTCCGACACCGATGTACATCAATTTGTAAGAAGAAAATCAGCCGTTTGGCCAAAAACGCGTTACCGACAAAACGCCAATTCACGTTGCTCACGACGAAACACATAACTCCCGTTTTCAGCCGGGAGTTAAAAATGTAGTTTAAGTTAACCAAAATGAATGAATTCTCACTCGTCGCCCGAATCTACTAACAGACTCGTCATATGTACTGGCCGAGTACAGCTTAGGCCACAGCTCTGATTCCGATGGTCTTTTTTTTCTCCATCGATCGCGCCTTTTCAACGAAAGGTAAATACGTCTGACGTTCGTCGCAAATTTCGCGCGAAATTCGGAGCTCATGCTTCCGGCTTACTCGTGCCTCATTGGTCCGTTTAGAATGAACTTATCGCGGACAATAATTATCGGATCCAAATTTCGCAAATAGATTTGTGCTTGAAATCGAACAACGGATACGCCGGTACTCACCACGATCGGTGGTTGCGGGACACCCTGTACATTGGACATTGGATGTATGTCAAAATGCTATACTTATGGGGTATGGCTTATGGTTAGTGGTGCTTATGGTTAGTAATGCCTATGGCTAGTATTGCCGATGTTTATTCATTAACTCATGTTTATTTCATGTGTGACTCCTCACGATTCGGACAACTTCCCGGTTAACGAGATGAAATTTATTATTATTATTACTCATTGTCGTTGTTAAAGAGATTTTTCGTATTCGGGATAATGTAATAGCTTTCTACTCATCAACACTGTTGCTATACGACGTTGCATTGAACGAATATCGTATAGTCTTTGCTCGCTTGGTTCCTCCTTATAGCATAATACTGTTAAAAAATAAACAGCAAATGCCTCACAATTAAACGCGTTGTTTTTATATTGTACTTGTGAAATGTATATTATTGTATTAATGAAGGGCATGTAAACAATCCATTAGATCATGATTTGAATGATTAGCATTGAAACTATTATAAATGTGAATGTTTCCGTTACTATCATATCATGTGCAAATCCAATATACCACCAATTTTAGTGCAATTCCTTAATTTCGATTCCACTTCCCTCCAGTCCCGGTTTTTTTTCTTTCTAAGCCGTAATATCATGCCACTCAGTGCCGCCGTTGCAAAATCCTATCCTCCCGTATAAATTCTTTTTTTGAGTTATATTCTTTATGAAAAAAATAAAAGAACTACCTGAACAAATTGGGCCGAAATGTCATCGGCTCTAAGTTACAGCGGGACACATCGGTTGCACCATCGATCATTCTGATCGGGTTATTAGTTTTTTAGAAAACGTTACCCAAAAATATGTCACAATCATATGTTTTTCACAAAACACTCAAAAATTACGCGACCAAATTGGTGGGAAATCATATCAGCTTCAACTTACGGCAGGACACATCGATTGCATCATCGTTTACTATGATCACATTATTAGTTGTTGAGGAAACGTTAACGACAAATGTATCACAAACATATGTTTTTTGTAATAAACTAAAAAACCACGTGACCCAATTGGGCCTAAATCTTAGCAGCTCTAAGTTATGGCGGGACACATCCATTACATCATCGATCATTCTGACCGCGTTATTAGTTTTCGAGAAAACGTTAACGAAAAATTTGATCGTATAGGTACGAACGAACGAACGTACGAACGTGCGTACATACGCACACACATACACAGACCGACATTTATCTCAAAATAGGTCAAAATGACTCCAAAGACTTCGAAACGTGAAGGTCTGTCAAAACATCGATTTCCGATTTTCGGGGTCATCGCAATAACTTCCCTGTAAAATCGTGAAGCTAATAATGATAATAATAATATTAATTGGGAGAATGTCAAGAAAAAAGAAGTAGAAGAACATGAACACGATGAAGCGGAGAAACAATAGGAGCGGATGAAAAAATTAAAACATTACCGGGTTATCATATATTATGCTGCCATATCTCACAAGGGGACCCTGTCAACCTGTCATCACCGATTTGGCCTAAATTTACAGCATATGTAGGGCTTGACTATAAATAAAAGTGACGCAAGCGGGAGGGCCAGATGGCCAAGCGCTTATGAGATAAAACATTTTTGGCGCGGACCGGCAAGCGACCGGTAACTCATGAGCCTGCTATGTGAGCAGGAATTTCAATAGCTGAAGTTGGCCCAGCGGTAAGAGCTCGAATTCATAGTACGGGGGTCGTGGGTTCGATTCCCCGTGTGGGGAAACTTTTTTTTATAATTCACAATTAAAAAAATTACTTTCTGTTATTATTATTATTATTTATTATTGTTCAACTTTTTAATTGTAATTGTTCATTTGTAAATTTAATTATTTTATTAGAATTGATATTTATTATTTGTTTCTTTATAACTTCAACGGTTAATTCTTAAAATTGCTTTCTTTTATTATCACTATTATTGTTATTATTCTTTATTTTATTTTAACGATACTTGCGCCACAAATGAACTGTAGTTATTCATAATGTAGTATGCTTACTTATAATTTCACAAAGGTATTTCCAGAGGTATTGTAATTAAAGCGTACACGAGGAATTTTTATATAAAATTAGATATTTTTATTATTGTACAGGTGAATCACATGTGCTGGGGTGATAATTATCGTAAAAACAAGGGAAACAGTAATTGTGTCGGCACCTTGCACACGTTACAAAAGCCGCATTCCCACAGCTACATGGTTTCTTTAAATTATCCATAGAAAAACAAGCTTGATTTGCATTCATAAAAGTTTCTCTGTCGTCGCAGAGTTCGGCAGCGAACCGCGCGTAATGCAACATGTCGCAGAATATTGGCGAGGATAGCTGGTGATGCAGGATGGAATGTATTTTGATGCAGTCTTCTCGGGATGTGATTTCTCGTTCTCTCTCGATGAGATGAGAGCAGTTTTGAATCTTCCTGATAAAATTCTTCACCTGACGATAAAAATACACGTCGCAGGGTTGCACTAGAGGAGTGCATTTCGGGGGGATCACTTTAATACTGCACGTTGGCAATCCATTTTGATCTCGGAAAATGTCGTCGTATAATTGTGGATTTGTTTGTCCTCCCCACCAGTCAATCAACAAAGGAAATTTGTTTTCCTGCACGTAGGGCTTCATTACATCAGTTAAAAAAATTTGTACAAAGCTGTTGAAAGTTTGCCGGATTTTGAACTAGTAGTGACAACATGACTATATTTTTTCGCGTACTCATCCACCGATTTTTTAACCCTCGGTCCAAAAGAGCCAGTACTCTCTTGCAGGCATACAAACACTGTTGGCAGAAGATTTCCAGAAAGGGTCATCGAATATTGCGCTGTATACGAATGGGTTACTTTGTTCATATCCTTTCGTTTCACGATAATTAGTTTTGAGCCTCGGTATTCCAGGGTACGGTTGTAAATAGACTGGTACTGGCAACCTTGACAGAGAATATACGAATGTGAATATTTTATTATGTGTGGCGTTAAAATGAGTTTTTCGATTAACGTAGATGAATAGTAATTTACCTGTTTGATCTGTATTGATAACAAAGTCCATATCGTAATTTGGGATGAGAGCCCGAGCCTGGACTCGAAAGTTCTCTGCCGCAGATTGGGTTTCCTCGATAGTGGTAGTCTCTCTTTCCGAGACGAATTTGGTGACTTTCCTCTGACGAATCCTATGCCTTTGTTTGAATTCTTGGACCCACTGCTCCGAGGCTTTGAACTCGAAATCTGCAAATTGACTGGCAGCAGCAAGTGCCCATTGTTGCAGGTTTCTCGTGGTGATTTGTTGGCAACTTTTCCGCCCTTCTACGAAGCGATCATACGTCCAGGTATCAATGGTGTTGCACTTATCCTTCCGGGTTCCACCGCTTTTAATGTATTCTTCCCAGATTTTCAAATCTCGCATATACTTCAAGCGATGTGCTCCTTTCGATTGAGGACTCTTTAAATTCCACTTTGGATGTGCTTTTGCAAGATTAACCACCATTATTTTGTAATCGAGTGGAACGTAATCTGGATCAACTTTCAATTTTTTTCCATCCGGTTCGCAGTCAGACTCTGCTTCTGACAATGAAGAATCGACATCCTCGTCTTCTTCATTTCAACTCCTTCGACGTATTCTTCGGAATAAATCAATTCATCGACGCACAGCGAGGAATGCTCTGACAAAACGTCCACTATTTTATCGCGTATTTTGTCTGCAAGTTGCATGTGTTGTTCGGCTATTACCGCAGCACTCTCTGACGTGATCAGATTGTCTTCGGCCCTAAGATGTAACGAATAATCCAACGCCATTTTTAACGTTTGTTTCGACGATTCGCTGTGGAGACTATCAGCGCACATCACATTTTCGTCTTGTTCTACCGATGTTCGGTGATGACAAGTTGACAGGGTCCCCATGTCAGCCATCTTGAGCAATAAACATTTTTTGTCATCCTCATCTGAAAATGACGCATTCTTGCACCAATTCAAGTGCTTAATGTGCGTGATTCTCGAATTTCTGAATCCATGCGCGAATGTCTGATTTCCGCACTATTTAATGACCCAAAATAAAGCAATGATCATACAATCTGTCAATTGTTCAGATTCATTGCATACTAAAATTGGTACGAGAATGTGCATCCTTATGTGAGAATGACAGAAAATAATATGTGTTGCGCGGGCGCGATCGGCAATTCCTTTACAATTGCGAGGTCAGCAGTTAGCTTGACGCCAAGGATGCCTCGGCGTTGCACTTTGGGCCAGGATACCCGATTCCGTGGCCAAAAGTCAAGACTTCGTCGGATTCCCATGAAACACAGTATATTGATGTGTTCGAGGTCGCTGATTCCGAATTTGGAGTCAACATTTTGGATTTCGAAATGGCGGCCACAATATGGTGGCCACACTATGGCGGCCAAAATCACAAAATTCTCATATATTTGCATAAAACTTGGTACATAGGAGTTTTTGAGGTTGGTGATTCCGTATTTGATGCAAAAATTTTGAAATTGAAAATGCCGGACACAATATGGCGGCCGAAATTACAAAATTCTCATATATTTCCATGAAACTTGGTACATAAGTTTTTGAGGTTGCTAATTCCGTATTTGATGCTAAAATTTTAAAATTTAAAATGGCGGACACAATATGGCGGCCAAAATTACAAAATTTTCATATATTTCCATGAAACTTGGTACATAGGAGTTTTTGAGGTTGCTAATTTCGTATTTGATGCCACAATCTTGAAATTTAACATAGCGGTTTCAATATGGAGGACAAAAATGCTCAAAAAGTATTGAAAACGAAATGCCGTGAGTGGAACGGAAAAAAGTCATGCCTGCAGTTAGCCTACCACAATAGTAATTACTAGGGTTTACCAAGAGGAAGACGCCGTACGTTTATAAGTTTTCGAGAAGACATTTTAATGAGTTCTGCTTGCCTCTTACGTATCGGGGTGCTTTCTGAGTAAGTTCCCCTTGTCTCTCACATATCGGGGTGTTTTCTGGGTGAGTTCTCCTTGCCAAACCGAACGGAATAAAATCGCATGAAAGCATTGGAGGATTAGCCTCTGTCATATATATAATAACTACGTTGTCATTTCTCTTGCGAGAATCGATCTACGTGGAATCCATCTAGCGGGGAAGTGCTGAACTATCAATTCTTCAGCGGGCTTTTTCAGAACGTATTTATATTACCAATGCTGGATTGCAAAATGCTGAATGCAGTACATTTTTCGATAATTTTATTCATAGAGAAGTTAATAATTTTGTTGATCAATTAAAAAATAAATTGATAAATTTATCGACGAATAAGTTAATTGATTGATCATTATAGGCTCAACGGTTATTAAACATTATTCATCAACATACTTTTGGATGATAATAAAGAAAGAATTACCTTCTCTATGCCAAAATATGTCCGGATTTTATTTGTAAAATTATTTGTCACTTAAACAAATGTTGATTATTGATTGATTTCTCCTATCAACTATTGTCAGTGACCTAGTTCCAAAAAGATTCAGTGGAAAAATTAACTTTTATTCTAGCAAATGAATCAATGAGATGATTTTTTGAAAAAATTGTTATTAACATTACGAAATTTCGAAGGAATTATTATTAATAATGCAAAATTGGGTTTGTTGCTACAAAGCGATGATTGTTGATGAGTTTTAAAGTTTCCTATCCGATCCAATGAAATTATACTATAGATTGTAGCTAGCAGCGCAACGGTCCATCCAGTGGGGGGTAAAACTTTTTTATACGCCGCGGCGCATAAAAAATAGAATTTATGAATTCAGGCAAAAATGGGCAGACTGAAGTGGAAGTACAGGTCGTAAGCAGCATGCTTGAAGGTTTTTTTTCCATAACTAGTGGAATCTCGGGGAATCTGCATTCGGCAGTCAGTGTTTTGCTGAAAAATGTGATTGTATTGTTACTTAAATGTTGTTACATTTAAAACAAGCTGCAAGCTGAAACTTGCAATTGGCTTCCCCTGAATTTTCGGTAGTGCACGAAATCTTTCTATGAGGAAGCATCTCTCGATTTATTTTTTTTTTTTTTTTTAATCTTCGGCTTCCTCATAAAGGAAGTTCCGTTCACTACCGAAAATTCAGAGGAAGCCGATTGCAAGTTTCAGCTTGCAGCTTGTTTTATGCAGGATATCCGTAGATCCTTCCTACCGTATAAAAACCGACTCGAACGTATATAAAAATTCAATGTGCCCCAAAATTCGAGCGCGTTGTTTTATTTCTATCGAATCTAGTAACAACTTAAGCTGACGGTTAGTTTAAGCGTGTGTATAAATTTGAGCACGTTCGGTCGAGTGGTTTTGAATTTTCAGGGGTTGGAACTTAGAAATTTCGAATTGCTCTAGAACTCGATCCGTTCGGCCGATCTCTGCCAAATTTGATATGTATTATAACACAATGACATCCTATACTTGCAGAGAATTATGGTTTGATTGGTTGAAGTTAACGGCAAATGGAGCAAAAAAGTTGATTCTTTGAAAAATTCAAAAAATCATAAAATCTAAAGTTATTAATGGATTCGGCCCAAATGCAATACCAACCGTTCTTGTACTTAATTCTATATGTCAAGAACTATTTAGCCGAAAATGTCAAAAATTGCGGACGCTAGCGTGGCTACAGACATTTTTTGAAAAATTCAAAACGCTGTCGAAGCCGAACAAGTTCGTCGATAATTGCGAAATTTACAGATTACATACATATTAGCAGGCATCACATGTGTGCAAAATTTGAGTACGGTAGCTTAAACCGTTCTCGAGTTATGAACGTTTGAATTTTAGAGGGTGGTTACATACATACACACACACACACACACACACACATACATCCGGACATTTTTTCCGAATGTGTTTTCTAGATGTTTTAGGACATTCTGAACCTATTGACATCAAAATCTCGAAAAAAAAATTTCGGACCGTCACAAAGCTTCCTTTAGGAGGAAGCAAAATGATGACTTTTTGAACGGAATGGACGTTTCCCTTCTTTGTTTATTTCTCATGATGAACTAGGAGCAGAAATATTTTTCATCTTGAAGACTGCCACGCAAATATATGAAGTGATTTAGCTATAGGTACGAAAAAAATTATTTTCCATTTTTTAACTTTACAGCACTGTCAATAGAACACGAATTGTTTAATCTACATAAAATTTGCTCAAGAGCTACTTCAATTACCCCTTATTACAGCGGTATGTTGCTTTTTATCCGATTCCAAAATCGACTTTTGGCCACGGAACCGGGTATCCTGGCCCATAGTGTGTTGCCCAGGTCTCGTCTCCGTACTAGATCGACTCGCCTTCGGCTCGTCATCGCATACCCGTCAGCTCAACGGCGGCAACTGACCGTGTCGGAGTCGTCTGTGACTAAGCCTCGTGTTAGCCTCGCCTTCATGCGGAATCACCACCTTCGCGCCCTTGCAACACAATGTACTATTCTAGGTGTTTTTTATCGTCATCCATTTAGTAGGTTGCTCCCATATTAAATATTTCCGAACATCTTGTTCACACGAATCTTTTCTTTTGTTTTGAAGTTTCTCGATCAATCGTGTAAGGCGTGGATATTTCGGCGTGCATATGTTTTGCGAGTGGAGTTGTATGTGCGTTGTATGGGTGAGCCGCGACCAGCGCGATCGAGCGTTTGACGGTGTTAGAATACGGAAGCGTGTGCCTCGAATGATGTACGAATGACGAATGTCAAAACGGTTTTCTAGTTGTAAACTTTATTATTAAACTATATTCTAATTCAGTGTGCGTCCCTTCCATTCATTTCTTCACTGACCCGGAAAAAGAAGGACTTGTTATAACAAATACAAGGGTTATTCCTACAATCGTACGCGATAACATTCTCAGATGATTTACCCGCACTCCGGCAGGGTTATCTGATTGGTCACGAATATTGAATAATTCGTTTTTGCGTTGTTACTGTTGCGTTTGTTACCGTTATCATTGTAACTGAAGTGGATGGATTTACGCTCACAAACCTTTTTGCAGCTGTCCATGATCGACGTTTATCTTGGCCTGCAACAGAAAATGCTGCGATTCACAAAGTAGACCTGAGTGCAATTAAGCTAAAGTCTCGGATAATTTATCTAACTGAATTTGAGAATATTTCTACAAACCTCGTAGCCCTGCTTCGTACCTCGGCCCGTGCCCCAGTAATCCGCATCTTTTTCGTGGGGGTTACATTGCTGTAACACAAAAAACGAGCAGTTTTATTATCATTATTTTATCTGTTGCAATGAAATTTCCAACTAATTATTTTGTGTTCAAATACAATGAAATTTCGGACTTGGCCGTTTGTTATCGTGTAATCTTGATACAACCGCAATTGTCACGCTCATTTTCATACATTTCGAAAAGTCAGTGAAATGCCGCTTCTGGAAGATCAAGAGACGCGGTAGCATCTCGAGACACGTATATTTACCACCATATCGGTTGTAAATAATAACCGATTGATTATATTCCGATTCGGACCAACACCAATGCTGTAGGTGCTGTTATGCGGGAGATAACCAATTATGTTCATGATTAAACCGTGTTTCCGACGTTTTTTACCAAAACCGATTTCAGAGCTGTCGCACTCTTTTCAGTAATCGTAGCGTCAGTCAGCTTGTCGATCAGACGCGATTTTTCTACCGTATTGACTACCCCTAGTGATGACGGCCACTGATGATCAGTCAACCTTCAATACGAAACCAGCTGTGACATGAAGATAAAGATAGTGAAAACGTACCGAAATAACGTCAAGTGAATCTGACAGTTCGTTGTCGTTAACTAGTTAATAACCAAGAAGAAATGGCTATTACAAATGATAGACATATTATGATTGACAATATAAGCATAAAAAAATAAAATGAATACAAATGATGATAGAATTTTTTTTTTTCTATGTCGATAAGTAAGAAGTTTTTCGATAATGTAGCTCGAGATGGACGACTATTTATGTCTAGTGAAATTGATAAAAAGCAGAATGGAATTGAATGGATCTGTGATCAGTGTATTCTCAAGGAACCTGAAATAATTTCCAATCGTTGAAGTATGTAACCGAAAATGATATTATATATCAAATCAACTATAGAATTTGTATAAACATTAAACTGTATTCATCTGATAGCACTGCGCATTACGAATCATATTATGACTGAAATTGTAATATGAAGTTATTTCTGTCTTCGGAAAGTACGTTATGCGACAAAATCATTGATCGAAAATGAATTCAACGCAGGTAACAAATTTAAACTCCATTCATCAAATGGTGTACGAAGCAAAAAATAATTCATGGAAAATACAGTTTTACGCAGGTATCAAATTGAAATTCCATTGATCGAATGATACGCAAGCGACACAAATCATTGATTAAAGGTCTTTCATCTTTATAACTTGAAGTCTATTCTGAAACGACAGAAAATTGAATAGGACACAAGACACAAAATCATATATTGTAGATAGTGTAACATATGGGCACAATTGAAATTCCATTCATCGAATGTGGTGTAAGGTACAATATAATATTGCACAAACGGTCATCGTCACAGGTAAGCGACTGCATTTCTATTCAGCGACAGCGTGGCCTAAAAAAAAACTCCCAAACTGCTTTCCGTCCTACTCATTCTATTACTCATGAATAAAAAAATCATACATGAAAAATAAAGTCTTACGCAGGTATAAAATTGCAATTCCATCCATCGAATGATACACAAGCGACACAAGTCATTGATTGAAAATTTTTTATCTGTAGGTCGAGCTTGAATTGTACGCTTTTGAAGATGGACCGAGACAAGTCAGCTGCGGACCATACAAAACAACCATGCCGCTCAACGTCCTACTCATTCCATTACTCATGAAAAAAAATCATGCATGAAAAATAAAGTTTTACGCAGCTATACATTTGAAATACCATTCATTGAATGATACGCAAGTGACAAAAATGATTGATTGAAGGTCTTTCATCTTTATAACTTGAATTCTATCCTGCGAATGAGATGCAAGACACAAAATCATACATCGCAGATCAAGTTTGAAGCATGGGCAATAATGAAGTTTCATTACAAGCGCCTGTTGCACTCATCATCCAATGAACCCTGTCTCCGAAAAAACAAACGAGCGCGACCGTCGATTGCACGACACAATTCACGCATGCCTGCACAATATTCATGGTAACTCAAGAACCTGTGAAAATTTTCTATGCTTTTTGGCCTTGAATTTTAGGCGAAATTCCAGGGATTAGGCGTAAGGAATTTCAAACTCCTAAACATTTTGTAGTGACTTCAATAATGAGTCGAAGCCAAGATAAAAAAATTTGACATGGAATTCAGTATATATTTATTCGGGACTATATCGATTTACGAACGGATTTTATATAAGAACAAGGGTGCAAAGTCAAACCTTGCCCATTGCTTCCTCATAATTTTTTACATTTGCCAAAGTTTCCTCTATGAGGAACTGTGCCGATCAATTCCAAAAAAAAAGGAAGCCAAAAAAAATGTAAAAAATTATGAGAAAGCATTGTGCAAGGTTCGACTTTGCACCCTTGTTCTCATATAAAATCCGTTCGTTAATCGATCTAGTCCAGAATAAATATCCAAGAATAGAATATCACATCATGGAATAGGAAATTCCATGTCAAATTAAAAAATTCAAAGTCGCGTTGAATTCAAACGCCAAGATGGATTTTGCCCAAATTCTATACGAAACATATTTTGATAATACTACAACCTCGTGCCAAATTTGAACCCGATATCTCGAAAATTGCGGAAGCTAGAGAGCGCACGCAGACTTTTGAAAAATTTTAAACCGACGACAAATATTAATGGTTGAATGGATTTTATCCAAATTCGATACAAAACATCTTTCAATAGTAGTGCAAGTTTAAACAGAATTTCAGCGAAATATCTCGCAAAATTGTGGAAGCTAGACCTACGTTACGACCAACGTAACTACGTAGTAACGTAGATCAACGTAATTACGTTGATTTTTGAAAAATTTCAAAATGACATAAAATATGAATGACTCAATGGATTTTTCCCAAACTCAATCAAAAACGTTTTTTGACAATAGTGCAGCTTCGTACCAAACTTTAGTCCGATATCTAGAAAATTGTGTCAGCTAGAGTGCGCACACCATTTTTTTACACCTTTTAAAATTTCTTAAAAAACAAAAGCACTGCATGGGTTTTTTTTCAATTCAGTCACGAGGATCACCCTGTAGTCGTTCAACATGATACTGAATTCAAGGTCGATATCTCTAAAATTGTGAAAGCCAGAGACGAAAAATAAATTTTTGAATTTTTTTTAATCGCGCAAAAACGAAAAAACCGCATGGATTTTTCTAAAAATGAAATCATGCTATGCGCCGAGAACCCTCTACATGTGTGATACATTTCAGCTTAATATCTGGAGCCGTTCGCAAGTTATGAACGCTCAAATAATGTTAGACACACACACACACACACACACACACACACACACACACACACACACACACACACACACACACACGAACACACGCACACACACACGCACACACACACGCTCGCACACACGCGCGCACGCACGCACGCACGCACGCACGCACGCACGCACGCACGCACACACATACACGCGCGGACGCACACACACACACACACACACACACACACACACACACACACACAGACACACACACACACACACACACACACACACACACACACACACACACACACACACACACACACACACACACACACACACACACACACACACACACACACACACACACACACACACACACACACACACACACACACACACACACACACACACACACACACACACACACACACATACACACACACACACACACACACACACACACACACACACACACACACACACACACACACACACACACACCCCTTCACACACACACACACACCAACACACACACACACACCAACACACACACACACCCACACCCACACACACACACAGACACACACACACACACACACACACACACACACACACACACACACACACACACACACACACACACACACACACACACACACACACACACACACAACACACACACACACACCCACACGCACACACACACGCACACACACACACCCACACACACACAAACACACACACACACACCCACACGCACACACACACACACGCACACACACACACTCACACACACACAAACACACACCCACACACCCTCTCTGGGAGCTGCAGGACCTTGGCGAAGCACCCGCGGCGCGTGACAGCCGCGGGTGTCGGTGAGAGGGCTTAATGGAGGGCTAGTGAAGCCTAGTGCAGAAGGTACTAGTGCGGAAGCGAACTAAGAAACAGCTTCAGCCGAGATGTGGACCCGTTTCGAAGGCTGTATTTAAACGGGAATAGAGGAAGGAACACCAAATATCAAACCAACCATGGAGACGTCCTCAAACAATACCACGATTACGGTGCAGGGATGGGAAACCCCACTATCGGCGTCTTCTGCGAGCGCTACCGCAGGCTCTGAGACGTCGTCAACAAGCGACTGCAACGAAAGTGAACAGGTGGACCACTTGGCCGAAAATGCTACGAGTGAGGACGAGTGTGACAGGTCGGCATTTTCGAACAGACTGGGTGACAAGCTCACGGAGCTTGCCGACTTCATTAAAGGGAAAACCAACGTCCACGGCGAAACCCGTCGATTGGTAGCGGCGGTTAGAATCTCTTTTAGCAAGGTAGAGGAACTCGATGCAGTGATTGCCCAGAAACGGTGCCAGGAAGGATCTTTATCACAGAAGGGTGCTAGGTCAACGCAAACCACACCGGGGCTGCAACGGACACAGCACCAAGACACCCAGAAGGCAGAAATAAAGACACCACCACCGCAGCAGGGAAAGAGCGCGGAGAAAAAAAAGCGCACCCCGCCATCAGCCGAATCGGTGGCCGCAAAGAGAAAGGATACGGCAAAGAAGACCCCCGGCATGGCCTCGAAACAACACAAGGAGGCTAATGACGCAGACCAGGCGGAGTCTACTAAGCCAGAAACAACAAACCGGAAGACAAAGGCGAAACAGCTTTATGACCAAGCCTCTAGTCAGCGGAAGGAGACAAATTATGTAGATCAGGGCTGGAAACTCGTACAGAACAAGAAACCTTGCAGGCAGCGGAATACGAAAGCCATGCCTAATGCGCTGATCATCAAGAAGAAGGACGGAGTATCTTACGCCGAGATCCTCAGCAGGGTAAAAAAGGACCCCGACCTGGAAGAAGTAGGGAAGAACGTACATAAGACGTGCAGAACGGCTGCAGGGCATCTTATGTTCGTCCTCGAGAAGACAGCTTCGGACAGAACGGAAGAGCTCCGCATGATGATTGAAGGCAAACTCGGCCAAGATGCAGAGGTCAGCAGTAAAGTTCAGGAGGTGATGATCGAGATCAAGGACCTCGAAGAATCAACCACCAAAGACGAAATTTGCCTGGCCATAGGTAAACAGCTCGGGAATGAATGCGCCATAGAGGCTAACACAGTGAAGTCCATCCGAAAAGCGCATGGAGGTACACTGATGGCGCTCCTCAGACTCACGGCGGAGACAGCAAAAAAGGTCATCACAGCCGGGAAGGTGAAAATCGGTTGGGCGGTCTGCCGTATCAGAGAGCAGATCAGACCTACAAAGTGCTTCAAGTGCTGGAAGTATGGCCACCTATCCAGAGTATGTCGTAGTGCGGTTGACAGAACTGCACATTGCATAAAGTGAGGTGAAAAATGGACCCAAAATCATCAACTGTGTGAAAAAAACTTAATGTGTGCTCTGCAAGGAGAAAGACATCAGAGAATGCGGGCACATAGCTGGTAGCAGCAGGTGCCCAGCCTACATACAGGTACTACAGGCACTCATCCGAAAGAGAACATGAGATTTTTGCAGTTAAATCTGAACCACTGCGAGGCAGCACAAAATCTAATTGAACAGACCGTGCGAGAATTAAGACCGGATGCTGCAATTCTCTCCGAACCATACAGAAGCCTAAACGGAGCGCAATGGGAAGCGGACAAAACGGGAAAGGCCGCTATCTGGACTTGTGGCAAGTGCAACTTCGAGGAAAGGATGGAGATATTGGAAAAGGGTTTTGTACGGGCTAAGGTGAACGGCGTACATGTGTAAAGCTGCTATGCACCACCCAGCCTCAACGGAGAGGAATTCGAGGACTTTCTGGACAGACTTGTCAGGGACGCCAGGGGTCGCAGTCTGGTCGCAATAGGCGGAGACCTCAATGCCTGGGCAGTGGACTGGGGAAGTTTGAGGACCGACATGAAAGGACAAGCCGTCCTGGAGGCCTTATCATCACTTGACCTAGTCCTGCTCAACAGTGGTATATCGCCCACATTCAGCACAGGAGCAGCGAGCTCTATAGTGGACCTGACATTCATCAGCAGCTGCCTCGCACGAGACAGTGCTAACTGGAAGGTGACAGACACCTGCACGCTGAGTGACCATCATGCCGTCCTGTGGGATGTACGATGCAAGCAAAAGCGGCGTGGACCTACACCGAAGAAATCAAACGCAACTGGCTGGAAAGTGGGAATGTTTGATGAGGATGTGTTCCGCCTAGCCATAGAGGATGCGGCTATTGAGGAGGGCAACGCGACGGAAAAAATGGAGTCGCTCATGGCAAAGGTTACAGATGCGTGTGACGTTACCATGCCAAGAAAACGGGAGAACAACCACCACCCTCCGGTATACTGGTGGAATGATACGATAGTGACACTTCGTGGGGAATACCACAAGGCAAGGAGGAAATCCCAACGAGCCCGCGGAAAGAGAACACACGCGGCATTAGAACAGAAGTATAAAGAAGCAAGCACTAAGCTGACCAAAGCCATCGAGAACAGCAAAAAACAGTGCTTGAATGAGTTGCTAAGCATAGGGGATGTCGACCCGTGGGGTAGACCATACAAAGTGGTCGTGACACGGCTGAAAAGCCAGCCAATGTCAACACCGACTGACCCGCAAGTGCTCCGGAATATTGTCTCGACGCTGTTTCCGCAGCAGCAGGAACATGTCTACCACATAGGGTAGAAGGAGAAACGATCCCTTCTATCACTGCCGAGGAGCTGGCCAAGGCTGCGAGTAAAATCAAAAGTGGATAAGCACCCGGACTAGATGGTATCCCAAACGTCGCCATCAAGACGGCTATCAGGGAAGTACCAGAGGTGTTCACCGACCTGTACAATAGATGTCTCAAGGATGGAACCTTCCCAGAGAGATGGAAAAAGCAGAGGCTAGTACTACTCCGGAAACCGGAGAAACTGTCGGACGACCCTTCATCATTCCGTCCTCTCTGCATGCTGGACACCGGCGGAAAAGTCCTGGAACGCATTGTCCACAATAGAATTGAGACTGCTGTTAAGGACGCCCTAGCAGACAACCAATATGGATTTCGAAAGTCCCGCTCGGCACGCGACGCGGTAAACCTGGTCGTAAACACTGCAAAAAATGCCACAGCAGGTGCACGATGGAAAAGAGGGGCAAAGAAGTACTGCTTAGTTGCCACTCTCGACATCAAGAATGCCTTTAACTCGGCAAGGTGGGACTGTATCTTGGATGCGCTCAACAGACTTAGCGTGCCACAGTACCTCAAGAGAATAATCATGAACTATCTGAGCGACAGGATACTGATATACGATACAGAGAAGGGGCCTCGAGAGTATAAGGTCACTGGGGGAGTGTCCCAAGGTTCAGTTCTGGGACCGCTACTGTGGAATGTCATGTATGATGGGCTTCTGTAACTGGCAATACCAGACGGAGCCAAGCTAGTAGCTTTTGCGGATGATGTCGCAGTTGTCATCACTGCGAAACATTTGGAAGAAGTGAACAGCATCTTCGAGGAAACCCTCGTGCAGATCCAACGCTGGATGAGTTCGATCGGCTTGAAGCTTGCTGAACACAAAACAGAAGCGGTTCTGATAACGAGCAGGGAGGTTAGAGAAACCATCACCCCCTCGGTAGGCGAACACACCATCACATCGCAACCCTACATCAGGTATCTCGGAGTGTTGTAGATGCAAGACTCAGTTTTAAACAGCATGCCGAGCACGCCAGCAACAAAGCGGCAAATGTGGCCGTAGCGCTATCACGGCTTATGCCGAACGTTGGCGGCCCAAGACAGAAGAGGAGAACACTCCTGGCGTCAGTGATCACATCGGTAATGACGTATGCCATAGCCATCTGGTCGGAGGCCATGAAAGTAGAGGAGTATCGCAAGAAGGCAGCCGCCGTATGCAGACTTAGCGCACTGAGGGTGTCCTGCGCCTTTCGAACGGTGTCCGAAGACGCTGCGTCCGTTATTGCAGGGATGGCACCCATTGAGGTACTGGCAGAAGAGCGACGAGCCTTGTATCAGCAAGGACGACTGCCTCTAGCGAGCCAGGCGAATCTCCGGATTCAGGAGAGGCAAAGCAGCACAGAGCGCTGGCGGATGAAATGGAACACCTCAACCAAAGGAAGGTGGACTTACCGACTGATACCACAACTGGACAGATGGGTGAACCGGCGCCATGGAGAAGTCAACTACTACCTGACACAACTGATCTCTGGACACGGGTGTTTTCGAGCATATCTTCATAAATATAAACATGAAGACTCACCGGAGTGCCCGACCTATCGCGGAGAGGAAGAGGACGCGGAACACGTGTTCTTCAGGTGCCCACGTTTTAGCGTGCCTCGTAGGGAAGTAGAGGACGCACTGAACAGCCATGTAACCCCGGAAAACCTGGTAGAAGAAATGCTGGCATCTCTGACAGGATGGGAAGCAGTCAGTTCATTCGCTGCTGAAGTCCTAAAAGAGCTTCGACGAGAAGAGAGAGCCAGAAACACGGTATGAAGAGCGAAAAGTTACACGAACCCCTAATCTTATGTATACCATCGCAATGAGGAAGGGGGATGTAAGGTAACAGGAAAACGAGGAAGAGCTGCGGCTGGACCACTCTCGCGAAGTAATGCTTCGCGGCGGTTCCGCAAGGGTCTCGAAAGGTCAATGAGAAAAGAGGTTAGGTTTTAGTCAGTACGAGTCCGACACACGGGTAACAACAACACCTATGGTGCATAACGCATTTCCACCTCTAATTAAAAAAAAGATGAAAAAAAAGAGTCCAATCAGGACTCTCATAGTTATGTGTAAACATCGCGTGTATGTGTATTGTATGTACAGTTCACTGCAAAGGAAGGAAGGTAGGAATGAAATTGTATACATTACATTTTTAATATTAACAAACAATTCTTTATTCGCTTGATTGGCTTTTTCGTAGAATCAACGCAATTGGCTTATGATAACTGAAGTAAGAGACATATACCCGAAACGTTAACGTTTCTAATTTTCGGAGGGAGACTGCATCGATGGTCGTTCCATATCGGTTTGTAGGATCATTTCTATCGGAATTTATTTTCAAATCGAAGTTGATTCCGAATTGAATTTCGAATTTTATTTCGATTGAATTTTTCGAATCGAGACGATATAGATGCGATCACTGATCATCATTTTCATTGACATGATTAACCTCAAGTACATTTGGATAACAATTGAAGAAATATATATTCACATATCTGGAATACGATAAGATCACGTTGCATAGACTATGTTCAACATGAGCATATCATCACACTGATAATTTATTAAAATATGATTTATTTACACTTGATAATTTTTGACAGGACTTACGATCCACGATTTACGATTCACAACACTTATACACCACAGAGCAACTCGACAATCCCTTCGGTGCCTCAGCTGACGCACACGCCAGATTTGTTGGGTTTTACATACGTCGCTGGGCCATCACTGTTTCCATGCGGTCGTTTCATGTAGAAATTTGCTTATACCTCGCTCATGATGTATTTCCCTTCGGTGTTTCATCCCATCTTCTCTGAAATTCGTCTACTAACAAATTCGGTTTTTCAACCCACCTTTTCTGAGATAACTCTACCGACAAATTCGCTTCTACCTAGTGCGTGACGTCAGACCGTTCGATTTTTCGTCCCCTTTTTTCTGTGATTACTCTATAGACGAATTCGCTGGTACCTCGTACGTGACGTCAGAGCGTTGGGTTTTTCGTCCCATTTTTGTGAGATTACTCTACTGACAAATTCACTTCTACCTGGTGCATGACGACATACCGTTCGGGTTTTCGTCCCCTTTTTTCTCTGATTACTCTACAGACAAATTCGCCTATACCTCGTGCGTGACGTCAGACCGTTCGGTTTTTCGTCCCATATTTTCTGAGATTGCCACGGCATGAAATTTTTTTGGGGCGAGGGGGGGGGGGGGGGGGCAGCTAAAATGTTTACACATGAAGAAGAAAAACACACACACACACACACACACACACACACACACACACACACACACACACACACACACACACACACGAACACACACACACACACACACACACACACACACACACACACCCACACACGAACACACACACACACACGCACACACACACACACACACACACACCCACACACACACAC
>CAXAQZ010000719.1:10000-14753 GCA_963971145.1 Sussaba pulchella
ACAAGATTCGGACCGTCCCTATAAAAGAAATTCGTGAAACCATAAACGGTCTACTTATCGACCAAACAAGATTTGCGATCGGTCTACGTGTGAATTTTAAATTCCTCTTTCGTTTTTCAGTACTAATTTTTTTTCATCAACTCATTAGAATAAATTTTAGGCCAAAATGGTTTTCGCGTTTCATGAAAAATTTTTTTTTTTTTTTCGAATTTCAGAAAAACCGATCGGTCTACGCCTGGAATAATTTTAATGTTCTTATTATTTTACAAACGAATTTTTTTTTTTTTTGGGTTTAAGAAAAAGCGGTCGATCTACGGGTGAAAAATTAAGGTTTATTCATTTCATTCCGATAGAAAAATAATTTGAAAAAAAAAATTTTTAAGCACGTTTTGATATTGATTGTTACGTTAATGCGATAAGAAGAAAGTTATGTTCTTTTACTTTTCGAAAAAGCGATCGGTCTACGCGTCGAACAACCCTGGTCGCGGTCGGTCTGCGGATGGATTATTTCCGAGTGCGATCGGTCTACGCGTCAACTCAATGTACATGCGATCGGTCTACGCAACGAACAACTCTGCCCGCGGTCGGTCTACGCGTGGATTTGAAATTCCTCTTTCGTTTTTCGATACCAATTTCTTTCATCAATTTATTAGAACAAATTTAAGGTAAAATTAATTTTCGCGTTTCATGAAAAAAAAAATTTTTTTTTTCGAATTTCAAAAAAACCGATCGGTCTACCCCTGGAATAATTTTAATGTTCTTATTATTTTACAACCAAATTTTTTTATTTCTTTTCGGGTTTAAGAAAAAGCGGTCGATCTACGGGTAAAAATTTAAGGTTTATTCATTTCATTCCGATGGAAAAATAATTTGAAAAAAAAAATTTTTAAGCACGTTTTGATATTGATTGTTACGTTAATGCGATAAGAAGGAAGTTATGTTCTTTTACTTTTCGAGAAAGCGAGTTTTTCGATACCAATTTTTTTTCATCAATTTATTAGAATAAATTTTTGGTCAAAATGGTTTTCGCGTTTCATGAAGAAAATTTTTTTTCTTTCGAATTTCAGAAAAACCGATCGGTCTACGCCTGGAATAATTTTCATGTTCTTATTATTTTACAAACGAAATTTTTTTTTTTTTTTTGGTTTCAAGAAAAAGCGGTCGATCTACGGGTAAAAAATGAAGGTTTATTTATTTCATTTCGATGAAAAAACAATTTGGAAAAAAAAAATTTTTTAACCACGTTTTGATATTGATTGTTACATTAATACGATAAGAAGAAAGTTATTTTCTTTTACTCTTCGAAAAAGCGATCGGTCTACGCGTCGAGCAACTCTGGTCGCGGTCGGTCTACGCGTGGATTATTCCCGAGTGCGATCGGTCTACGCGTCAACTCAATGTACATGCGATCGGTCTACGCGTCGAACAACTCTGGTCGCGGTCGGTCTACGCGTGGATTATTTCCGAGTGCGGTCGGTCTACGCGTCAACTCAATATACATGCGATCGGTCTACGTGTGGATTTTAAATTCCTCTTTCGTTTTTCGATATCAATTTTTTTCATCAATTCATTAGAATAAATTTTAGGTCAAATTGGTTTTCGCGTTTCATGAAAAATTTTTTTCTTCATTTTTGAATTTCAAAAAAACCGATCGGTCTACGCCTGGAATCATTTTAATATTCTTATTATTTTACAACCGAATTTTTTTTTTTTTTTTGGGTTCAAGAAAAAAAGGTCGATCTACGGGTAAAAATTTAAGGTTTATTCATTTCATTCCGATGGAAAATAATTTAAAAAAAAAAATTTTTAAGCACGTTTTGATATTGATTATTACGTTAATGCGATAAGAAGAAAGTTATGTTCTTTTACTTTTCGAGAATGCGATCGGTCTACGCGTCGAACAACTCTGGTCGCGGTCGGTCTACGCGTGGATTATTTCCGAGGGCGATCGGTCTACGCGTCAACTCAATGTACATGCGATCGGTCTACGCGTCGAACAACTCTGGTTGCGGTCGGTCTACGCGTGGATTATTCCGGAGTGCGGTCGGTCTACGCGTCAACTCAATGTACATGCGATCGGTCTACGTGTGGATTTTAAAATCCTCTTTCGTTTTTCGATACCAATTTTTTTTTATCAATTTATTAGAATAAATTTTAGGTCAAAATGGTTTTCGCGTTTCATGAAAGAAATTTTTTTTTTTTTCGAATTTCAGAAAAACCGATCGGTCTACGCCTGGAATAATTTTAATGTTCTTATTATTTTACAAACGAATTTTTTTTTTTTTTCTTTGGTTTCAAGAAAAAGCGGTCGATCTACGGTCGAAAAATGAAGGTTTATTTATTTCATTTCGATGAAAAAATAATTTGAAAAAAAATTTTTTAACCACGTTTTGATATTGATTGTTACGTTAATGCGATAAGAAGAAAGTTATGTTTTTTTACTTTTCGAGAAAGCGATCGGTCTACGCGTCGAACAACTCTGGTCGCGGTCGGTCTACGCGTGGATTATTCCCGAGTGCGATCGGTCTACGCGTCAACTCAATGTACATGCGATCGGTTTACGCGTCGAACAACTCTGGTCGCGGTCGGTCTACGCGTGGATTATTTCCGAGTGCGGTCGGTCTACGCGTCAACTCAATATACATGCGATCGGTCTACGTGTGGATTTTAAATTCCTCTTTCGTTTTTCGATATCAATTTTTTTCATCAATTCATTAGAATAAATTTTAGGTCAAATTTTTTTTCGCGTTTCATGAAAAAATTTTTTCTTCATTTTCGAATTTCAAAAAAACCGATCGGTCTACGCCTGGAATCATTTTAATGTTCTTATTATTTTACAACCGAATTTTTTTTTTTTTTTTTGGGTTCAAGAAAAAAAGGTCGATCTACGGGTAAAAATTTAAGGTTTATTCATTTCATTCCGATGGAAAAATAATTAAAAAAAAAAAATTTTTAAGCACGTTTCGATATTGATCGTTACGTTAATGCGATAAGAAGAAAGTTATGTTCTTTTACTTTTCGAGAATGCGATCGGTCTACGCGTCGAACAACTCTGGTCGCGGTCGGTCTACGAGTGGATTATTTCCGAGGGCGATCGGTCTACGCGTCAACCCAATGTACATGCGATCGGTCTACGCGTCGAACAACTCTGGTCGCGGTCGGTCTACGCGTGGATTATTCCCGAGTGCGGTCGGTCTACGCGTAAACTCAATGTACACGCGATCGGTCTACGTGTGGATTTTAAAATCCTCTTTCGTTTTTCGATACCAATTTTTTTTCATTAATTTATTAGAATAAATTTTAGGTCAAAATGGTTTTCGCGTTTCATGAAAGAAATTTTTTTTTTTTTTCGAATTTCAGAAAAACCGATCGGTCTACGCCTGGAATAATTTTAATGTTCTTATTATTTTACAAACGAATTTTTTTTTTTTTTTGTTTGGTTTCAAGAAAAAGCGGTCGATCTACGGTCGAAAAATGAAGGTTTATTTATTTCATTTCGATGAAAAAATAATTTTTAAAAAAACTTTTTAACCACGTTTAGATATTGATTGTTACGTTAATGCGATAAGAAGAAAGTTATGTTTTTTTACTTTTCGAGAAAGCGATCGGTCTACGCGTCGAACAACTCTGGTCGCGGTCGGTCTACGCGTGGATTATTCCCGAGTGCGGTCGGTCTACGCGTCAACTCAATGTACATGCGATCGGTCTACGTGTGGATTTTAAATTCCTCTTTCGTTTTTCGATATCAATTTTTTTCATCAATCCATTAGAATAAATTTTAGGTCAAATTTTTTTTCGCGTTTCATGAAAATTTTTTTTCTTCATTTTCGAATTTCAGAAAAACCGATCGGTCTACGCCTGGAATAATTTTAATGTTCTTATTATTTTACAAACGAATTTTTTTTTTTTTTTTTTTGGTTTCAAGAAAAAGCGGTCGATCTACGGTCGAAAAATGAAGGTTTATTTATTTCATTTCGATGAAAAAATAATTTGAAAAAAAATTTTTTAACCACGTTTTGATATTGATTGTCACGTCAATGCGATAAGAAGAAAGTTATGTTTTTTTACTTTTCGAGAAAGCGATCGGTCTACGCGTCGAACAACTCTGGTCGCGGTCGGTCTACGCGTGGATTATTCCCGAGTGCGATCGGTCTACGCGTCAACTCAATGTACATGCGATCGGTCTACGCGTCGAACAACTCTGGTCGCGGTCGGTCTACGCGTGGATTATTTCCGAGTGCGGTCGGTCTACGCGTCAACTCAATATACATGCGATCGGTCTACGTGTGGATTTCAAATTACTCTTTCGTTTTTCGATATCAATTTTTTTCATCAATTCATTAGAATAAATTTTAGGTCAAATTTTTTTTCGCGTTTCATGAAAAATTTTTTTCTTCATTTTCGAATTTCAAAAAAACCGATCGGTCTACGCCTGGAATCATTTTAATGTTCTTATTATTTTACAACCGAATTTTTTTTTTTTTTTTTGGGTTCAAGAAAAAAAGGTCGATCTACGGGTAAAAATTTAAGGTTTATTCATTTTATTCCGATGGAAAAATAATTTTAAAAAAAAAATTTTTAAGCACGTTTTGATATTGATCGTTGCGTTAATGCGATAAGAAGAAAGTTATGTTCTTTTACTTTTCGAGAATGCGATCGGTCTACGCGTCGAACAACTCTGGTCGCGGTCGGTCTACGCGTGGATTATTTCCGAGGGCGATCGGTCTACGCGTCAACCCAATGTACATGCGAT
>CAXAQZ010000720.1:0-23721 GCA_963971145.1 Sussaba pulchella
ATTTCGTAATTTTTATGATAAAATGATATAATATAATATTTTATCACAATTAATATGTTTTAAAAATATAATATTACTTTCCACGCTCTATAAACTGTAATTCTTTCTCTCGTATTTAGGCTTGTCCCTATTTTTTATATTGCGTAATAAACGCTGTCAAAATCATGGTTGATGCGACTCTCAATGAAAATAATAAAATTAAATAAATAAATATTATATAACAATAATTTTTCGGAGAAAGCTATTGCATCGTCGCGAATAAAAAAAATAAAATTAAAAAAAGTTCGAAATATCTCACGTCGCAATAATTAAACGGTTTTCAATAACCGTTCAATAAAATACATTGAATTTAATTATAATCGATTAATACTTGTATTTGATTCAAATAAATAAAATTAAATAATACTTTAATAAGAACTGAATTGAATGAAATTTAGTCAAATGCTCAGCACCCTGCTATTTTACAGATCTCCGCGAACGTTTTTGTAGCATTGCGCGCGTTCTCATTACCTGTAATCTTCATGACTCTGACAGTCGAGACTTCGACCGGTGGAGACTCCGACCATCCCTGAATAAATCTGAGTAAGTTTAACGAACAATTGTTCATTATTTACTCCATAAATGGATAAAAAAATATTATTATTATTAATTCCGATGAGTATCATAATTAATTGTGGATTAATTATCAAAATGTCATGTTTGAATATTTATTATATCAATTGTAATCAATATATTTTTTATTGATAACTATAATATTCAATGTCGTAACATTGTCTCTATTTGAAAAATAAAAGCAGAGCGGAAATTCAAACCATGCGCCTGACTGGTGGTACATTCTTACGACTGAGAGTTCGCGAGCCACGTCTCGAATGCGCAGTGCATCGACATATTGATATGGACCGATAATACTGCGAGAAAATGTGAAATCGTAATAGAAAGAGAGGAGACTACTAGGTGGGTTTATCCCTCTCTCACTCTCTCTCTCTCTCTCTCTCTCTCTCTCACGGAAAAGAGAGAGAGAGGGATAAACCCACCTAGTCTCCTCTCTTTCTATTACGATTTCACTTTTTCTTTCAGCATCATCGGTCCATGCGTGTACGCCGATGGCATCGACATATATATATGGACCGATAACAATGCGAGAGAAAGGGAGATCGTAATAGAAAGAGAGGAGACGAGCTGGGTTTATCCCTTTTTCACGGAAAAGAGAGAGAGAAAAGGATAAACCCACCTAGTCTCCTCTCTTCCTATTACGATTTCACTTTTTCTTGCAGTATTAACGGCAGAGATGAGTAGGGAGATGTACAACGGTGGCCTTTTCGGGGTCCTGAAAGATAGTAGCGCTGAAACGTAGCGGCGAAATGCGGAACCCCGGAATGGATACCTCGGCAACTTCGCAGCGAAGCAAAGCGCTTGGCCACGCAAATAGGCGTAGCCAAGCGCCTTAGTCATGCTGTGGCGAAATGCGAAAGCTCAATTTGGATACCATGGATACCAAGTTGGATACCAGCTCGAGGCGTAAAAAGTCTATAACCCAAAGAGCCTAAAGAACCAATACATTTTGGAGGCAAAATATCCTAGCGTCAAAATATTCGAACTCGGAAAAATCCTAGCACCAAAAAAATGGTAGCAGTGAAAAATACCTAGGGCCAAAAAATATTAGCTCTGTAAAATTCTAGCGCCAAAAAAATGCTACAGCGGAAAATGCTAGCACCATAAAACTGTCGCGCCAAAAAATTGTAACCCCGAAAATTTCTAGCGCTGAAATATCCTAACTCGAAAAAATCCTAGCACCGAGCACCGAGGTCACATGAAAAAATAAGTAAAATAATGACAAATCACATGAACCTATGGGGAAGATATAAATAAAATTAGAGCTGGTTGACGCCTAGAAAAAAACCGGTTATTCATTGCATCGCTCGTTTCCACACCACCAAGAGGTAGAGCCAATGGTGCGTTATTATATTTATAGTGGTTTCCCCATGAGGCCTATATCCACTTTATAAAATAAAACGTTTCGTCGTGCCGGCAAGACGAAAAATGATTTCGTTGAGAGCTTTGACGAAAGCACAACTCACGTGTGACGAGACAATCGCGATGGCTCGCACAGAGAGTGCACTTTTGACGAAACTTCCAACGAAGGCATTAGCCAATATTACAAGATATTAAAACGCGATTAATAAAAAATCCTGAAACAAATTACGAAGAGTCCTGAAACAGAATAAAAAACCCTGAAACAGAATAACAAATCCTGAAACAGAATAACAAATCCTGAAACAGAATGAAAAATCCTGAAACAGACTAAAAAATTGTAAAACAAAACGGACTCCTGAAACAAATTACGAAGAGTCCTGAAACAGAATAAAAAACCCTGAAACAGAATAACAAATCCTGAAACAGAATGAAAAATCCTGAAACAGAATAAAAAATCCTGAAACAGACTAAAAAATTGTAAAACAAAACGGACTCCTGAAAAGAATTTGAAAAATTCTGGAACAGAATAAAAAACCCTGAAACAGACTAAAAAATTGTAAAAAAAAAACGGACTCCTGAAAAGAATTTGAAAAATTCTGGAACAGAATAAAAAACCCTGAAACAGACTAAAAAATTGTGAAACAAAACGGACTCCTGAAAAGAATTTGAAAAATTCTGGAACAGAATTGAAAAATCCTGGAACGGAACAAGTATAAATGACAATTGTGACACGTGGCATTTTACAATAAAAGAGCATGGCTGTTCTGTTTTTTAGCGAACAACCATCCTCGGGTTGTAGTTGCTCTCTTGAGCTCCGGTTTGCATAAACTTTCAAACGTGCAAAGCTTTTGCAATGCGGAGGAGCCTCTTCAGCATATAGCCACTTTGATGAACCTGAATGAAATGCTTCGAGATTCTTGACGCTCTACAAACTAGAGATTGTTCTCCAATCTTTAAAAACAAAATATTGTCCCTCGAGACAGACCAATTACTCTCAATCTTCTCGAAGGACAATTTCGATTTCGAGAATCTCAAAGCCTGCCTGCTGTCCATTATTGGATCCGGTCTGACGAACACGGAAAGTACAATAAGGACAGCAGTCTGATTCATTTACTGAACCAGATAGACAGTTCTATATTGCCTTTATTCGGGTATCGTTCGAATCCCCGATTGGCAAATAGAACTGTATCTTAAGAAAGACAATAGTTTCAGGAGCGGAAGTCTGTTTAGAAATCCACTCCCTACGTCCCTACCTACTTAACTAGAGCACTCCATAAATTTAAAAAGCTACTTATGTGATACGCGACCTGCCTAACATCGTCGGAGCTAAGCTGAAAAACGGAAAAGCAAAGTATTGGCAAGCTCATTCACAACCAAAGCAATTCTCTCCACGGTTCTCACACACGCCACCCGGGTGCAAAAAGCCTACTCTAGAGACAACGTCCCGGGACGCGTCCGACACCCGAGTTCAGTACCTCCAAATGCCACAATGGAGGTACCCACTCATACAACCTGAAATTACAGCTGTGTCTCCATCGTTACTCGATCAACAATCGCGCGGCTGCCACGCGATCATTATCGAGCACGAATGGAGAACACGTCGAAGGTCTCGATGATCATCCGAAAGCTGAAAACCCCTATAATTCTATGATTTAATTACTCGAGTTCCTACCGGGCTAAGGACTCTACTCGAAAATGCAAATAGCGGGAGGGCAGTCTTATTATTTTTATTTACATATATATATTATAGATTAAATTTGATCAAATGCAAGGGTGGAAGTTAAAAACGCAAAATCAAATAATTGCAATACTCCAGAAGGGAGTAGCTGGCTGCAAGAATTATAACCCTCAGCTGGTGGTCAAGTTCGAGAGAACCATCGACTAAATTTTAATTAAAGCAAACAGAAAACTAGACGACTTTTTCATCAAGTTGAAGAAAATTTCAACTCAAATTCGACCACCTTGCTGTCGCGAAAAGCTCTTCCTGCACCGAAAAGACTCGTCAAATGAAAATTCTACTCGACCCGGGCAACTAAAGCCATTGTGGCTATTGAATTTGTATATTAGAAAAATCGTCGTTTGCAAACAAGGCGAGGAAGAGCACTATCCTACGCTATCACACATAATTACACGATTCATTGCCATTATGATGAGACGGTCACTAAAAATGTTAATTACAACCAGTTCCCCGGTGCCGGTTCGGACCATTCGTCCTGCGGCATGATCGGGGAACCAGAGGGATTATAAAATGGACTTACCGACCGGTGACTTGAGTCTCGATCAGGTTCTTCGCGCCAAATTCTTAAGTCGATACCGCGAAGATGTTTTCTCACTTGCAGAACTTGTCAGTGTTTCCATCAACACTGTAGAGAAGCACACAATTAAAATTATTAAATTGCACCAATAAAAAGAATTGAAAAACAAAATAAAAAATCAATACTACATAATTTTTTCTCTAATCGGGACAGATGATCTTCGAAAATATTTTAGGAATGGAAATTGAGGGCAATATTTCGAAAGTTGATAATAAGAATTAATTATCAATTCAATTAAATTTGATTAGTTAACAATTGTAATTTCAACTGAGTAACTGTTTTCCTCGACATTCATTAACGTTTTGTTTGAGAAAGTAAAATAATAATCCGACTAAATTGAATTGAATCAAGTTATTGATTTATTGTTAATCAAGTTCTTATTCAAATATCAATTTATTTGATTGATTTGAATCAAATAGAAGTATTCATCGATTATTAGTCAATCCAATGTATTTTTGAATTAAATGAAATTATTATTCAATTATTTTTGCATTTAATTAATTTGATTTTTTTATTTTAGAAAAGTTAATTGACCGATAAAAACTGGGTTGCTATTAATTCCGACCGTCCGGCGGGTTAGCACTAACTTCGATTCCAATAAAAATTCCATGAAAATTTCTATTATTTCTATTTGCAGTCCCGATCCGAAAAGAAATCATAATTTGGCCAAATTTAAATAAATGAAGTTATTATCCAAATATTGTTTTATTTACTTATTATTCAATTTGATTTATTAGAATCAAATTGAAGTATTAATCAATCGGTATTCAATTTAATGTAGAGAAAAATTCCATTAAAATTTTTATATTCATATTTCCGGTCCCGGTTCGAAAAAAAAAAATAATAATTTCACTAAATCCAATTAAATCAAACTATTATTCAACTACCATTTTATTAAAATCTTTTTGTTTAATTTCAAAAAAGCTAGTCAGCCGATAATGCCCTGATATTAATCTCGAACGTCTCCCGAGTCAACAGAGATTTTCATTCCAATAAAAATTTCATAAAAAATTTTATTATTCGTTCTTTTACAGTCCCGATCAGAGAAAAAATAATAATTTGATCAAATTAAGATAAATTAAGTTATCATTTAAATATTAATACATTCACTTATTACTTAATTTGATTTATTAGAATCAAATGCAAGTATTAATCAATCGGTATTCAATTTAATGTGAAGAAAAATTCCATCAAAATTTCTATATTCATATTTCCGGTCCCGGTTAGAAAAAAAATAATAATTTCACTAATTCCAATTAAATCGAATTATTATTCAACTACTATTTTATTTAATTCTTTTATATTATTTTAAAAAAGCTAGTCAGCCAATAATAACTGCACTAACATTAATTGCGACCGTCTCCCGAGTTAACACTGACTTTCATTCCAATAAAAATGCCATAAAAAATGTTATTATTCGTTTTTACAATCCCGATCAGAGGAAAAATAATAATTTGATCTAATAAAAATAAATGAAGTTATCATTTAAATATTATTCCATTCACTTATAATTCAATTTGATTTATTAGAATCAAATGAAAGTATTAATCAATCGGTATTCAATTGAATGTGGAGAAAAATTCCATCAAAATTTCTATTATTCATATTTCCGGTCACGGTTAGAAAAAAAAATGATAATTTCACTAAATCCAATCAAATCGAATTACTATTCAACTATTTAATTTAATTCTTTTATATTATTTTAAAAAAGCTAGTCAGCCGATAATGACTGCACTGGCATTAACCTCGACCGTCTCCCGTGTTAACACAGACTTTGATTCCAAAAAAAAAACCATAAAAAATGTTATTATTCGTTTTTACAGTCCCGATCGTTGGCAAAATAATAATTTAATCAAATAAAAAAAAAGTTATCATTTAAATATTATTCCATTGAATTAGTATTTAATTTGATTTCTTAGAATCAAGTGAAAGTTTTAATCAATCGGTATTCAATTGAATGTGAAGAAAAATTCGATCAAAATTTCTATTATTCTTATTTCCGGTCACGGTTAGAAAAAAAAATAATAATTTCATTAACTCCAATTAAATCGAATTATTATTCAACTACTATTTTATTTAATCCTTCTTCATTATTTTAAAAAAAGCTAGTCAGCCGATAATTACTGCACTAACATTAATCTCGACCGTTTCCCGATTTAACACAGACTTAGATTCCAATAAAAATTTCATAAAAAATTTTATTATTCATTTTTACAGTCCCGATCAGAGAAAAAATAATAATTTTATCAAATTAAGATAAATGAAGTTAATATTCAAAATTAAAATAATAACTTATTATTTAAAAATGTTATTATTCATTTTTACAGTACCGATCAGAGAAAAAATAATAATTTTATCAAATTAAGATGAATGAAGTCATTATTTAAATTTTAAATAATAAGTTATTATTTCAATTTTAAATAATAACTTCATTTATCTTTATTTGATAAAATTATTATTTTTCGGAATTTGATCGGGACTGTAAAAATGAATAATAAAATTTTTTATGGAATTTTTATTGGAATCTAAGTCTGTGTTGACTCGGGAGACGGTCGAGATTAATGTCAGTGCAGTTATTATCGGCTGACTAGCTTTTCAAAAATAATAAGGAAGGATTGAATAAAATAGTAGTTGAATAATAATTCGATTCAATTGGAATAAGTGAAATTATTATTTTTTTTCTAACCGGGACCGGAAATATGAATATAGAAATTTTGATGGAATTTTTCTTCACATTAAATTGAATACCGATTGATTAATACTTGCATTTGATTCTAATAAATCAAATTAAGTAATAAGTGAATGTATTAATATTTAAATGATAACTTAATTTATCTTAATTTGATCAAATTATTATTTTTCCTCTAAACGGGATTGTAAAAACGAATAATAACATTTTTTATGGCATTTTTATTGGAATGAAAGTCAGTGTTAACTCGGGAGATGGTCGAGATTAATGCCAGTGCAGTAATTATCGGCTGACTAGCTTTTTTAAAATAATAAAGAAGGATTAAATAAAATAGTAGTTGAATAATAATTCGATGTGATTGGATTTAGTCAAATTATTATTTTTTTTTATCGGGACCGGAAATATGAATAATAGGAATTTTTATGGAATTTTTCTCCACATTAAATTGAATACCGATTGATCAATACTTTCATTTGATTCTAATAAATTAAATTAATTAACAAGTGAATGGAATAATATTTAAATGATAACTTTATTTATTTTTATTTGATCAAATTATTATTTTTTCTCTGATCGGGACTGTGAAAACGAATAAAAACATTTTTTATGGTATTTTTATTGGAATCAAAGTCTGTGTTAACACGGGAGACGGTCGAGATTAATGCCAGTGCAGTAATTATCGGCTGACTAGCTTTTTTAAAATAATATAAAAGAATTAAATTAAATAGTAGTCCAATAATAATTCGATTTGATTGGATTTAGTCAAATTATTATTTTTTTTCTAACCGTGACCGGAAATATGAATAATAGGAATTTTTATGGAATTTTTCTCCACATTAAATTGAATACCGATTGATAATACTGCCGATAATTACTGCACTGACATTATTAATGTCAACAACAAACAATTAATCTCGACCGTCTCCCGATTTAACACAGACTTAGATTCCAATAAAAATTCCATAAATAATTTTACCATTCATTTTTACAGTCCCGATCAGAGAAAAAATAATAATTTTATCAAATTAAGATAAATGAAGTCATTACCTATTTAAATTTTGAATAATAAGTTATTATTTAAATTTTGAATAATAACTTTATTTATCGCAATTTGATAAAATTATTATTTTTTGGGATTTGATCGGGACTGTAAAAATAAATAATAAAATTTTTAATGGAATTTTTATTGGAATTCAAGTCTGTGTTAACTCGGGAGACGGTCGAGATTAATATCAATGCATTATCGGCTGACTAGCTTTTTAAAAATAGTAAAGGATTAAATAAAATGGTAGTTGAATAATAGTTTGATTTAATTGAATTTAGTGAAATTATTATTTTTTTTTTCGAATCGGGACCGGAAATATGAATAATAGAAATTTTGATGGAATTTTTTTCTACATTTAATTGAATACCGATTGATTAATACTTTCACTTGATTCTAATAAATCAAATTAAATAATAAGTGAATGGAATAATATTTAAATGATAACTTTATTTATTTTTATTTGATCAAATTTTTTTTTCTTTGATCGGGACTGTAAAAATGAATAATAAAATTTTTTATGGTATTTTTATTGGAATCTAAGTCTGTGTTAAATCGGGAAACGGTCGAGATTAATGTCAGTGCAGTTATTATCGGCTGACTAGCTTTTCAAAAATAATAAGGAAGGATTGAATAAAATAGTAGTTGAATAATAATTCGATTTAATTGGATTTAATGAAATTATTATTTTTTTTCTTAACCGTGACCGGAAATATGAATAATAGAAATTTTGATCGAATTTTTCTTCACATTCAATTGAATACCGATTGATTGATACTTTCATTTGATTCTAATAAATCAAATTAAATTATAAGTGAATGGAATAATATTTAAATGATAACTTTATCTATTTTTATTTGATAAAATTATTATTTTTTCTCTGATCGGGACTGTAAAAACGAATAATAACATTTTTTATGGTATTTTTATTGGAATCAAAGTCAGTGTTAACTCGGGAGATAGTCGAGATTAATGCCAGTGCAGTAATTATCGGCTGACTAGCTTTTTTAATATAATATCAAAGAATTAAATAAAATAGTAGTTGAATAATAATTCGATTGGTTGGATTTAGTCAAATTATTTTTTTTTTTTCTAACCGGGACCGGAAATATGAATAATAGGAATTTTTATGGAATTTTTCTCCTCATTAAATTGAATACCGATTGATCAATACTTTCATTTGATTCTAATAAATTAAATTAATTAATAAGTGAATGGAATAATATTTGAATGATAACTTTATTTATTTTTATTTGATCAAATTATTATTTTTTCTCTGATCGGGACTGTGAAAACGAATAAAAACATTTTTTATGGTATTTTTATTGGAATCAAAGTCTGTGTTAACACGGGAGACGGTCGAGATTAATGCCAGTGCAGTAATTATCGGCTGACTAGCTTTTTTAAAATAATATAAAAGAATTAAATTAAATAGTAGTTAAATAATAATTCGATTTGATTGGATTTAGTCAAATTATTATTTTTTTTCTAACCGTGACCGGAAATATGAATAATAGGAATTTTTATGGAATTTTTCTCCACATTAAATTGAATAATGATTGATTAATACTTTCATTCGATTCTAATAAATTAAATTAATTAATAAGTGAATGGAATAATATTTAAATTTAAAATTTTCAATATTATTCCATTCAATTATTATTTATCTTGATTTATTAGAATCAAATGAAAGTCCGATTCATCAATCGGTATTCAATTGAATGTGGAGAAAAATTCCATCAAAATTTCTATTATTCATATTTCCGGTCACGGTTAGAAAAAAAATAATAATTTGACTAAATCCAATCAAATCGAATTATTATTTAACTACTATTTTATTAAATTCTTTTATATTATTTTACAAAAGCTAGTCAGCCGATAATTACTGCACTGGCATTAATCTCGACCGTCTCCCGTGTTAACACAGACTTTGATTCCAATAAAAATACCATAAAAAATGTTATTATTCGTATTTACAGTCCCGATCAGAGAAAAAATAATAATTTGATCAAATAAAAATAAATAAAGTTATCATTTAAATATTATTCCATTCACTTATTACTCAATTTGATATATTAGAATCAAATGAAAGTATTAATCAATCGGTATTCAATTGAATGTGGAGAAAAATTCCATCAAAATTTCTATTATTCTTATTTCCGGTCACGGTTAGAAAAAAATTAATAATTTCACTAAATCCAATAAAATCGAATTATTATTCAACTACTATTTTATTTAATTCTTTTATATTATTTAAAAAAAGCTAGTCAGCCGATAATTACTGCACTGATATTAATCTCGACGGTCTCCCGAGTTAGCAAAAATTTTAATACCAACAAAAATTCCATCAATCTTTATATTATCAGTACTTACAGTGCCGAATTCCTCGCCAAACTGTCACCGCTCCACGTGTCGGTACGGACCGGTTGAAGTTGCTCGAACGCGTTTCACCGACACCGAACTGTCAAACGTCTGTGACGTAGTCGCGCACGCACGCGTCAGTACACACCGGTTGAACTTGCTCGAAACGCGTTTCACCGACACCGAACACCACACGCGAACTGTCAACGGCCGTTACTATTACGTAGACGCGCACGGACGGGTTCCCGAGCCTCGCAACGGGCGCGACACAACCGATAAGAACGAGGGACTTTGAGCGACTGACGGACCGAGTGATAAGCGATAGCGCGACGCGCGACGCGAGAGTGGGGACTCTCGGACGGGTCATGTCGTTGCCCCGCCTACCGCGCGCGCCTGCGCTCTCTCGCTTCCTCGCTGCGAGCCCCATCGTCGCTCAATCGCTCGTCAGCCGCCATCGGTGGTTTTTATTAATGCTTCGGCCTGGACCAATCGCTCACTCAATCTCATTGTACGAACTTAACCCGGACGGTGGGCGGTACGGAAGCTCGATGCAGGCGTTCATACGCAATTGCAAGTGCAATTGTGCGTGGAACGGGACGAGTTGTGCGAGTGAAATCGGTATTGCAGAGAAATAATATTAATTTACGGTAATAAAAGGGAAATGACAGGAGAAGAACCAACGAAAAATTAATAAATGAAGAGTATTGATTTTAAAAAATTGAATAAATAGATTTTGAAAATGAATAATGAAAGGATTGAATACATTTTTAGTATAAAATTGTGAAATTAATGAGTGAGAAAAATCGAATGATTATACAAATAAATAATTTGGACAAATATAATAATTCAATGAATAAATAATTAATATTATTTGAGCAACATAATAATTAAATAAATAAATAATTTTGAGCAACATAATAATTTATTTAACAAATAATTTCGACAAATATAATTCAATGAATAAATAATTTTGACAAATATAATAATTCAATGAATAAATGAAATTTTAGAAATCGAATAATTCAATGATTGAATGAACAAGAACGAACCTCACTGATAATCCGTTCAAATCCAATGTTGGGTTGTGATTTTAAAAATTTACATAATCTGGACACTTGTTATGAATCATTAGTACATCCTTTCATTCGTTCATGTCAGTATAACTTGGACGAAACATCTGATAAAGAAAAAAAAAACATTTTTCTTTGTTAATAAACATCTACCTATTTATTTAAAAAATAAAAACAAGTTGGAACTTGCAATTTGCTTCCTCGAAATCGTAGGTAGTGAACGAAGATTTCTCTATGATGAATCATTTTTTTTGTTCTGAATCTGATAGATTAAACGGAGATATTTATATGAGTGGTAATTTTCTATTTAATCTTTGGCTTCCTCATAGAGGAATCTTCGTTCACTACCTACGATTTCGAGGAAGCAAATTGCAAGTTCCAACTTGCAGCTTGTTTTTGGAAATGTAAAAACGATACAAAATCCGATTCACGGCTTGAATCATGACCAAAATTATAGTTAAAGTCGGGGTTATAGAGCTCGACGTGCCTATTTGGCATCCCAAATTTGGCCAAAATTTGGGAGCCGTAGCTGAAACTGTTCTTGAGTTATACACGTTTGAATCTTGGGAGGTCACCTTGAACGTACATAACAATTCAAAGTGTCCTAAAATTCGAACGCGTTGTTCGGTTTCTACCAAATTTAGTAACAAATGAAGCTGATTGTTGGTTCAAGCGTGTGCATGAATTTGAGCACGTTCAGTCGAATATTTTCCAGCTTGCAGAGGTTCGAACTTCGAAATTTATATTTGCTATAAAATTAGATCCGCTGAGCCGATCTTTGCCAAATTTGGCAGATATCATTGCTTAATGATGTTCTATACTCGTGTAAATTTAGAGCTCGATTGGTTAAAGTTAACGAAAGTTATAGCGACAAATTTGATTTTTTGAAAAATTCAAAATATCATAAAATCGAAAATTATCGATGGATTCGGCCCAAATGCAATACCAACAAACATTATATACAAATCTCTTTGTCAAAAACTATTTAGACAAATATCTCAAAATTTGCGACAGTTATAGTGCGTACGTCCTTTTTTTGGAAATTTGAAAACGACACAAAATCCGAGCGACGCCTTGAATCATGACCAAAATTATAGTCGGAAAAGGGGTTATAGAGTTGCACATGCCTGCGAAATTTGGGGGCTGTAGCTGAAACCGTTCTCGAGTTATACACGTTTGAATTTTGGGAGTCCATTACACACATACACACACACACACACACACACACACACATACACACATACATCCGGACATTTTCTAAAAATGTGTTTTCTGGACGTTTTAGAACATTCTGAACATGGTGACATGAATATCTCGAAAAAAAAATTTTTCACCGTCACATAGCTTCCTCTATGAGGAAGCAAAATATGTAAATATATTATAAGGTTATTATAATATGTACACCAATTTTCAAATTAATAAATTGAATAGTCTGCGCGAAAAAAATTCTTGAAAATCCGTCTTTTTAAAGCCTTCTAACTGTATGTAAGCCCTTAACTACCTCGTCGATATCCATTCTGCGAATGAAATAATTCAAAGTTTTATTGAATTCGCACAGATTTCTGGCGATTGCAGTTGCGTGCGTAAGATTGTTAAAAAGTAATTAATTCAAAGGTTGACAATTACTTGCTGCATGTACTGAGCTCGAGGCGTTGTTCCTCTGCCATTATTTCAGCTTCCTGCTTCATCTTCCTTTCGAATCTTAGAATAAAACCCTGATAGTAGTCGTGCAGAGCAACGACGCCTCCCACACCAGCCTCTAGCAATACTTTTTCCATAGCGTCCTACGGAACAGATATCTCCTTCAAATCCACGTTTTTTTTCTCTCGATAAAATAGCGTTGGAAAAATAAACGACGAAAAGCCAAACATTCTCACCGGAAAACCATGGTCCTCCTGCTCCACGGTAACTTTGAGCAACAACGATATTCTACGCAAAAAATGTTCGGAAATATCGGTGAGCGTTTCCACGGCCGTGTCGGAAGACGTTTCAAAACCAATGTGAGCCAGTAAAACTATCACCGCGTGTTTCAACAATTTACGCGCCGTTGTTGGTTTCAAATGTGGTATTTTCGATATTCTCTTAAATATCGGCCTGCAACAGTTTAAGTATCGATCAAGTCCGTTTGTTTTTTCAAAAAGTTCAATTACTTTATTACAGATTTTTCATTTTGTTTAGTTTTTTTTTTTTTTTGTTGTACTATTACCTGTCTGTACATGGCGATTGGAAGAGAAAAGGATTTAATGGCGTTTTCTCGTCTGGGAGCTCCTGCGACTCTATTGTCAATCCTAATCCCAAAATTGTGCCTTCGCCCTTAAATTAATGTCAATTGTTGTTGTTTTTTTAGAACTTTTATACTTTTAATGTTATGTTTTTTTCAAGCATTCAAATTTAAGGCCAACTATTTTTTCATTTCAGAAGTCTATATATATGTTATATATTGAGTTTGTCGTACTACAGACGTAAGCCTAACCTAAATCCCCGAGTATCCAAAGATTGCACCCCCCCCCCCCCCCAGTATCTCATCCTCCGAGTTTTTCTTAGCATAATAAATTTTGTCATCTATTGTTTGGGTTATTTTGGGTTAATTTTAATTTTTTCGATGGAGTGAAGACGTACAGTTTGTCGTACTACAGACGTAAGTCTAACCTAAATCCCCGAGTATCTAAAGATTGCACCCCCTCCCCCCCCATAATCTCATCCTCCGAGTTTTTCTTAGCATAATAAATTTTGTCATCTTTTGATTGGGTTATTTTGGGTTAATTTTAATTTTTTCGATGGAGTGAAGACGTACAGTTTGTCGTACTACAGACGTAAGTCTAACCTAAATCCCCGAGTATCTAAAGATTGCACCCCCTCCCCCCCCATAATCTCATCCTCCGAGTTTTTCTTAGCATAATAAATTTTGTCATCTTTTGATTGGGTTATTTTGGGTTAATTTTAATTTTTTCGATGGAGTGAAGACGTACAGTTTGTCGTACTACAGACGTAAGTCTAACCTAAATCCCCGAGTATGTAAAGATTTCACCCCCCCCCCCCCCCCCCCCCCAGTATCTCATCCTCCGAGTTTCCCTTAGCATAATAAATTTTGTCATCTATTGTTTGGGTTATTTTGGGTTAATTTTAATTTTTTCGATGTAGTGGAATAGCTTTCTCCAAAAAATTATTGTTATATAATATTTATTTTATTGTTTTCATTTAGAATTGCATCAATCATGAAGTTAATAGCAATTATTACGCAATCATAAAAATAGGGACAAGCCTATATATTTGAGAAATAATTACAGTTTATAGAGCGTGGAAAGTAATATTATCCTTTTAAAACATATTAATTATGATATCATATTATATTATATTATTTTATCATATAAATTACGAAATCATATTATATAAATTGTAAAATAATAATATTATATTATACCATTATATTAAATATAAAATATTAACGTTTTTTTTCATCAACTTATAGTTTAAATGATGAATAATTGTTTGTTATAATAATATTAATTTATCAAGCCCCGTCTGAGAGTCCCCACCAGTCCCCCCCCCCCCCCCCCCCACTCTCGCGTTGCGCGTTGCGCGTTGCGTTATCGCTTATCACTCGCCGCCTCGCCGGTCGCCGGTCGCCGAGTCCACAGTCAGTCACTGAACGTTGCTCGGCAGTATCGGTCGTGTCGCGCGGGTAGCGAGGCTCGGGAACGAGTGCGTGCGCGATTACGTCACGGCCGTTGACAGTTCGCGTGGTAGTTCGGTGTCAGTGAAACCAGTTCCAGCACATTTCAACCGGTGCGTACTAGAAGAGAGTGGCACAGGTCCCTAACGTGGGACGAACCAAATTAGGCTAAAAATTAAAAAAAAACCGGTGCGCAGTGACACGTGGAGCGGTGACAGCTGGGCGAGTAACACCGGACTGTGAGTACGAATAATATCAAGTTAGAATTTATCAAGCTATTATTGAAATATTATTCGATTCACTTGAAATTCATTTTCATTTATTAGAATTGAATAAAACTATCAATCAAATGATATTTAATTTAATTCCAATAAAAATTCCATAAAAATGTATAGTATTCGTATTTACAGTCTCGATCAAAGAAAAAAAATACTTTGATATGATTGAAATAAATAAAATTATTATTGAAATATTATTTCATTAACTTATTATTCAACGTTATTTATTGACATCAAATGGATGAATTAATTAAAATAACGTTGAATAATGAGTTAATGAAATAATATTTCACTAATAATTTTATTTATTTCAATTTACTCAAAGTATTTTTTTTCTTCGATCGAGATTGTAAATACGAATAATAGAAATTTTTATGGAATTTTTATTGCAACCAAAGTTAGTGCTAATGGTCGAAATTAATATATTAACGCAGTTGTTATCGGCAAACTATCTTTTTTATAATTATAAAATCGACTTAATTAAATGCAATGAAAATCATATAATAATTGAATTTAATTAAAATACATTGTATTTAATAACAATCGATTAATACTTGTATTTGATTAAAATCAATAAAATAAAATAATATTTTAATAAGAACTTAATTCAATTAAATTTAGTCAAATGCTCAGCAGCACCCTGCTATTTTACAGATCTCCGCGAACGTTTTTGTAGCATTGCGTGCGTACTCCTTACCTCTAGTCTTCATGACTCTGACAGTGGAGACTTCGACCGGTGGAGACTCCGACCATCCCTGAATAAATCTGAGCAAGTGTAATAAACAATTGTTCATTATTTACTCCATAAATGGATAAAAAATTATTATTATTATTAATTCCGATGAGTATCATTATTAATTGTCGATTAATTATCAAAATGTCATATTTAAATATTTATTATATCAATTGTAATTAATATATTTTTTATTAATGACTAATATTCAATGTCGTAACATTGTCTCTATTTGAAAAATAAAAGCAGAGCGAAAATTCAAACGATGCGTTGACCCGTCTGACCGGTGGTACGGTCGTACTGCTGAGAGTTTGCGAGCCACGTCACAACTCGTCTCGTTGCGTCGCGCGATCCACGTCCAACTCCAAATCCGGTCCGGAGTAGTAGCTACATTTTTGTTAATAATTTCGTTTCTGTTGTTACAGCTGCCGCCGTCGTACACCATTCCATTTTTTTGCTCTTGCTCGCGCATCAGTTAGCATCATCACCGGCTATAATATTATCCGTGTCCTATCAACATTCGAACATAACCTCTCAACGTTTAACAGTTCAAACACTTATTCATAATTGATAATCGCAAAAATTATAATGCCCAAGACAACCGACGATTTAAAAAAAAAAAAAAAAAAAAAAAAACGCCTCGACAACGAAGGTGAGAAGCGAGACGATAACGAAGGGAATGGCAAAAGATGTCAACTAACCATTTGAGCAGAAGAAAATGTGTCATCGACGAAAGGCTTTTATATTCTCCAATTGTGCGGTTCTCAAAGGTTTGTTAAATTTAAAAAAAAAAATTTATACACACATTTTTTCATCCTTCTAGCGAATCCAATTTCCGAGTTGCAGCTGCATTTTCAGATTATTCGTGCGGCGTTTACAACGTCGGTGAGAATTTAAGTAGAACCATCTTGCTGCCTCCCAATGACTCATCCATTGTGGGAATAAAATTTAGTCCAACGTCCAAACACATTTTATACACGGCAACGAGAGATGGGATTACCATTGTTTGTTTGATTTAAGAGACAAGGGAAGAACTGTTTCGACTATCAGAGGTGAGCGTGATGAATATATACTTGCTCTATTTCAAGCTACTTAAACCTTTATCTGGTGCTTCCCTTGTAATCGGACAAAGACCATTGATAATACATGGAGCTTTGTTATATTTAAGTTATTATTTTGGCAGGATATATAGTTGGTATTCTGTAATTATTAATTGTATCGAATAAATATTGCAGACTCAGCCACGGATGGCAAACTCAGACCGTTGTCAAGTTTCTATGTCAGTAGCGACGACAGGCTTGTCGTTGTCGGCAGTGAACACGTGGGAGGAGACGCTTTCATTTTATTTTGGGACCTTAGGTACAATGGTAGTCGAACAGAAGCAAACAACAATCTTCTTGGCGGCTATTGGGAATCGCGCATGGACGATGTGACCACTCTGGCGTTTCATCCTAACCGGACCAATGTTCTCTCTTCCGGAAGTACCGACGGATTGATCAATGTTTTTGACTTGACAAAAGATAACGAAGATTCGGCTCCTAATTTATTCGCTCAACACGGAATCCTCAGTCGTAAGTATAACTTCCAACAGGGATGCTTGGTAATTAATCGATATTGTTGTTATTGTATTTTAGGTTATTATTCATCGTATATATATTAAGGTGTGTGTGTTGGAAATGTTAATTAACAGTTGGCAGAAATATATTATGTATGTTAATACATATATTACAATAAATGAGAAAGGATCGAGTCAATTGGCTGGATGACGGAAATATATGG
Organism: Sussaba pulchella; assembly: GCA_963971145.1. Lineage (NCBI taxonomy): Eukaryota > Metazoa > Arthropoda > Insecta > Hymenoptera > Ichneumonidae > Sussaba > Sussaba pulchella. Next base: position 17,915 of record CAXAQZ010000720.1, read on the forward strand.
TGCACGATGCACGCTCATCAACTCTAACTTTGGGACTGCGAGGATGCTGAACCATACGGAAAATTCTATTGTAACGTCGTCGGATCATTGATGGTTTGTTTTGTTAAAATTTCTACAGATATTGAGGAGTTAAAATATTTATTTAATTACTTAATCTGTTGTATCAAAGCAATCGGATCCGGACACTTGTTGTTACGTCGTTAAAATGCACAACTCAAAAAACTTGTGGACAACCGTTTTAGATCGCTGTCTCGAGTGACGCGAGTGGGTAAGATCGGAATATTTTTTAAACAATGTATTTGTATTTAACTTAATGTTATTTGATTGACGATATTAAAATTGCAACGTTTAATTGTCAGGGGAGTAAGCGGCTTGGGATAACTTGGGCGTGTGTTACAATTTCATTGGAAACCAAAGAGCTCGTGCGAGATATCTGGTATCACGAAAAGGTAAGGAATCGCGGATCGCCTTCGTCTCGTATCAATAAATAAGTTAAACATTTTATTTTTTATCCCCACAACAGACCGATCGATTGATAACGGCCGGAGAAATGGGAATAATTAATGTGTGGAAGCGAAGCGATTCGGCACGGCAAGTCGTTGCGGTGCCAAAACCACTTGCTGCTGCTAAACCTCGGGACAAATTTATACGACCAAAACCCTACTGATTCTCGTCAAACCATTGCCCATTATCTTGAACATGTTATTAAATATATTTGTGTACTTCTATTAATTAAATAAATATATATTTTCCATTATAGGAATGGGCTCTGATGAAACAATTGTCTATCGGCGTCTAGAGTTTTGCTTTCGCCCAGAGATGTTTTATTCTTATATACTTAACATTAGAAAAAATATCCTGTGTGTACCCGGGGACGGATGAATCTGTCAACAGCTGGAAGAACAAATATTGCATCATAGGGCCCGCGAGCTCTCGTTGGGAGGGAGGGGGAAGGGATATTTGTGTTACGATTGTACGAGGAAGGTTCATTTTATTTTTTATTTATTTATTTTTTTTTTTTTTCGGGACGTTGACGCGTACGAAGCTCGAGAATAAAACACGATAGTGAAGAGACCGGCAAATTCCAGTCGTTGGCTCCACAACGTCCAGGGAGTTTTTCACAGTAAATACAAATAACGTCATCGTGGGTCGTCTTCGTTGGCGGTTGAGGAAGGTTCCCTCCGCTCCACGGCTCCCGCAGATATTTAATACTCGTTTTTTTTTTCTTTTTTTCCACCCTTTTTTCATCTCTAATTTTTTTTTGCACGGACCAACCACCCGAGCACCGATGTTGAAATCAATGTCGGCGTGTCAAACGCGCCTAAATGCCAATATACATGTATATTTATATTTATGTATAAATTAATAAACATAAATATATAAATATGAAACACCGCGATGCTCAGACAGTGACGGTAAATGGTTACGTGCCCCGTTGAATTTCAGTAATCGCCGGAATCCAGCCCCGTTTTGTTTATTTAATTATTTTCCATTGTTGAATCACCGGCCTATAAATTCTTCAATGATCAACGGGAAATCCCCTGGAGTCTCGGCAAAAGGCTCGTACGAAGGCAGCTGCAAGGTTTTGTAAACTTTTTATTGGCAAATATCGTCGATAACAACTACAATATCGTCCTACATAGTCTAATATACACATGAGATTTCCAGCTATAACTGTCGATAATTCTTCTTAAATAATGGCGGTGGCACAGTACGATTTAACATGCAATATATATAATAAAATTTGTCACAATTATTGAAATTGTTTCATGTTGAATTTCTATAAAACTAACCGTAAAATTTACCACATATTTATGTATCACGAGTAACAAAATATTTCCTCAGTAAAATAGTATCGTATTTCGAAATTACTCGATAAGAATTTGGCTATTGACGTATCCACGAAAATTATGACCAAAGTTACTTTAATCTTTTTTTTTTTTTTTTTTTTTTAATATGGGTGAATTTGAGGGTAAACGCGGTCAGCGTTGTCGTGTGCGTTTTTTAATTCAAGGCAATGGAGAAAACACGGGAACAATACTTGTACAAATATAACGGAATTACAATTTCATTTTTTTTTGTTTTTTTTTTTCTGATTTATGCATGTCAACTTTTTGTTCAAGTACGTTAGTTTGTTCGATAATTCGATTGGCATCTGCTCGTACTTGTTATTATATTTTGGCGAAATATAAATTCGTAAGGTTCCGTGCTGCGATAAGAATATCGTCTTTCACACGTTCGAGACGGTTTCCTCAGACGTTTGGGACCGATCGATCCATTGCAGACTTCAAGAGACTTCCCGCCATGCTGAGAAGGAAATTGATAGGAATTACAATGAGCGAGTGATGCTTTTTCGGACGTGCGAATGGAATACATTATTGAAATTGTCTGACTTACTTCTTAATCATGTGATCGTATATGTAAGAGGGTATGACGGTGATCGTTATTACACCGGTACCTCGAGCGATTTCCTCAACGATTTCTTTGTCCTTCAAACCCACGACGTTCTGAAACAAAAAAAAAACAAATAAAAATGGCATGTACACAAAATTTAACGAGGGGTTCTTCTACGAATAGACAATTTCATTAGGCAGAGACATCAACGTTCTAGGTCTCACGCTGCAAATAAATCGACGATCGAATAAAAATTCCTCACTTGTTGAGAATTTATCACCCGTCAATTGGATAATTTACATAAATAAAAATATCGCGAGTTTTAATCGTAGTATCGAATTGGAAAAAAAATAAAAAACATAAAGCCTCACCTTAGCATTGACCTCCAGGACCTGATGATCGGTCAAAAGACCATTGCGAGCAGCCGACGAGTCTTTGACCAAAGCTGTGATCTTACCGTTTTTTAACTGAAAACCGATGTTTCCAGAACTGTCTTTGTGCATCGTTACGGTACGCTCGAAAGGTCTGTAAAAATAAATATTACGAGCTGTTCGAAAAATGACTGGTCATTACTGTTCACCGGGAATTTCTTCAGTCTGCCTCGTCACGGTTTGACCCGGGACAGTTTGACTCAGCGAGTTTGGCAGACTCAAACGGTTAAACTGTGCCGGGGGTAAAACTCGGTCGAGGTAACTAAAACCGAGACGTTCCGCGGGATATAACTTGCGTGATATTGTCATATTGATATCGGTAATATACCTATCGCGAACAACGACTTTGATACCGTTTACGGGAGCATTGCGAAGAAGCTTGTGCACTTGGTCCATGCTGTAACCGGCGACGGTCGTGCCATTGATCTCGATAATTTGATCGCCGAATCTGAGATTGACCATAGCAGCCGGCGAATCGGGACTGACGAGACAAACGAATACTCCACTGTTGACCGCGTGTACACGCATACCGATCTTTCCGTTTTTGTCCTTGCACAGAGTCAGCTGATAATTTATTCACAATTATCATTAAATTATACAACTCACGCTATGGATAATGTTTTGCAAAGTGTCAATAAGAAGTTATCATTGACACCGTTTTCAATATGATTCTAAACCATTTTTTTTTTTTTTTTTTTTTTTTTTTTTTTTTTTTCCCACATAAATTATTCGGTTAAATTCAGCGTTGTCTAAATGCTATGAATGAATAAAAATAAATAAAAAAATTAACTTAATCATGAAAGATCGTTCAGCGACGATAATGAACGATCCAGTAGCTTCAGATCGCTTGTTTTCCCTGACAACAAAAATACGGAATCGACATGTTCGAGTGAATGAAAAAAAAATGAAAGTTATTCCGGAACAACGAGAATATTCTCTGTAAGCGAGAAAGCTCTGCAACTGATCGTTGATCGTTGCATTTCGAGAGCTAAATCTTCGATATAATCTTTAAAATTCGAGACTATTCTGTAAATGCTTCGTTTCCTCGCCTTTCGCAGAGACGTTAATATTTGTTTTATAATTTTCTCGTCGTTTTGTGCTTTTCTCATAAACAAATTAATCTTTTGTCCAACGACTGTTTAAGCGATAACAAAACCTCCACGATCGCCGGCAAGTTTTTTTGCATGATACCGTAAGGATTTTCCTTGAGCAAGACGGAGACCAGCGTCGAAACTATGGAGAATGTTCTGCAGTATCAATAAGAAGTTATAATTGGCACCGTTTTCGATATCATTAGAAACGATTTTTTTCCACACAATCGAAGCTATCGGAAAATTGCAAGAAAGATAAAAATTTACTTCTCTGATGCCGTTGGTGACTTGAGCTCTTCGCAGACCCATGGAATCTCCGGAAAGAGGAGCAACCATTCCTGCCAATGGTCCAGTTTGCACCGCTGGATTAGCCACGGTCATCTAGGGAGTCAGAAATTGATAATAATATTTATTAAGTTACACATCGATTCATCAAAAGAAATAACGATACATTACTGAAAAAATTACAATAAAACAAAAAGAAAAAGGTATAAATTACATGAACAATTGGTTGTACAATTCGACGACGATGAAAATAATAAATTTGTAAAAAAAAAAATTATATATGTAATATGTATAATACAATGGTACAATATGTAGTGAAATAAAATATTATTATCATTATATATATAATTACATAAATAAGTATATATTATAGTACATAAATATTAACAATATTAATAATATTAATAATATTAATAATATTTTATAATTATACATAGATTTGTTGTGTCAATTAGGAATACCCATCGTAAAGTTGTTGTTAATCATCAACTACGGACCAAACAATTTACTCACGCTGTCATGAACGACAACGGCGTACTCGGGCATGTTGTTGGCGATAGCATTCTCGCTCAATTCGAGCCCCATGTAGTTTCCCAAAAAAGGATACAACTGTGAGTTGGTCCCACAGCTCGTGGGCGACAGGGAAGGTGCCGAAGGCGCGCTCTCTATCAATTGCGGAGCTCTGGGCGCATACTGAGCTTCCATCAGATGTTGCGCCTGAGAGGAGAAAGGGCTCCGGTCAAGTTCCGTGCGGTATTGATTTCGCAGCAAACGTAATTATTTATTCAACAAACTAGGCCTAAGGTCTAAAGACCTTTAAACCCACCTTTATCATGTGATCGACCTTCATGTCCTCCAGCGATGGATAGAGCGACATGACGATTATTATTATTGTTTCTTCTTTCTGCAATGAAAACCTAGAATTCTACCAAAATCTGTAACGTCTTTAAATTTGCAGGATGAAATTAGCATTTACTTTGAGGTGGGATGCTTCCAGAACAAAATCTTTATCGCTGTCAAATAAACCTGGAAAGTCTATTATCAATTATTTAAAAATTTTTTTAATCATTGGTTATTATTATTGTCTCTTTCAGCAATAAAACCCAAAATTCTACAAAAAAACTGTTGTCCTTAAATTTGCAGTACAAAATTAGTCCTCGGTTCAAGTCACCAAGCTCCCAGAAAAAAAGTTCCATTAATGTCAAATGAAGCTCGAGAATCGATGAGAAATGAGTATAATAATTTTTGAATGATTGTTTATTATTTCCTCTTTCCGCAATGAAAACTCAGAATTCCAGAAAAATCGGTTATGTCTGTAAATTTGCAGTACGGAATCAGCATTCACTTTGCGGCACAAAGCTACCAAAAAAGAGCTTCGTCAATGTCTAATAAAGCTGAAAACTGTTAAAACTAGTCACAAACATCTCTGAATCGTTCAACACCTCGAACTCACATTAAGAAGCCCCAAAAACGATGTCACAATCACATCTCACGTACGAACAAAAAAAAATATAAATCTTTGATGATATGGATTATTGGATATATTGCCGTTGTCCGCAAATTGAACGTCGGGTAACCGTCGAAGCTGATTCATCGCGATAAAACT
>CAXAQZ010000721.1:0-16982 GCA_963971145.1 Sussaba pulchella
TCGGGCTTGAATTTTGGGTAATGACGCGTTGGCTACCGTGAGGTTGAGACGGGATATTCGGGCTTGGATAAAGATGGAACGAACGCGACGAAGGGAACGAAAGAAAGATGCAGAGGAACGAGGAAAACAGGAAGAAACAGAAGAAAAAAAATAAATAAGAACGGAGCGAAGAAGAGGATGGAACGGGCCAGACGAGAATGAGTAGCGAGATGCTGCGGAGAGAGGTAGGAGAGAGAATAGCGAGATAAAGAAGAATCGAGGTAAGGAGAATAAGAAGCACGGCGAAGGGTATGAGGCTAAAGGGTGTAGATGCAGGTAGGAAGAAGCAGACGTCGAAGAGGAAGGAGTAATACGAAGCAGCAGGGGCCGGGCGCAAAAGCAGCAGCAGCAGCAGCAGTTAATCGGAGGGCATTATCTCAATCACGTAAAACGGCAAAATTGCATTTACCTTTTTAAATGAATATTTGGCGGAAGACGCGCCGACGGCGGCTGCAAACGCGACTGCTGCAGCGCCTTCGCCGACCGTCCAGCCTGGCTGTGCACTCTATACTCTCGCCCGCTAAGTTAATTTACCGAGGAATGTCGGGTACCGCCCTTCCCGCCCCCCCCCTCCCCCTCCCTTCGCGTACGCTCAACAATCCCTCCTCTGCGTAGCTGACAACGAACTAGTTGAGTTCGACTTATGATTTCAAATTTTTTTTATCGGAACAAGACATTATTTGAGAATTTATGAACGAAATGGCGATTATTGAATCAGTAATTTTATAATCGGAAAAAGCGCTTTTTTCTTCATTATCTTTTTTTACGATATTTTCAACGAGATTTATATTGAAATGGTATTTGAGGTGATTTGGCGTTGTCCAAAATTACTTTGATCACATTTTTATTCGACGCTCGGGCTCGGAATTATATTAGTAGGATTAATTTATTTCAATTACTTACTACATTAAATTATGATTGAAGTCAACCAGATATATATTTGACGTTCCAAAATTAAATATATTTTCATTTCGAACCGAATAAAATCGTTCCTTTCTCATCGCTGTAAAATTATTCATTTTAAAAATATTATTTTCGTGTTCCAAATTCACTATATCATTGGAATCGAAGGTACATTATTATTTTATTAGAACCATATTCCTCCAACTGAATTTAAAAAATTTCCATCTTCCTATTTATTTCAGGAATAATATTTTTCATTATTTTTCATATATGAAACCGTCGTAGTTAAAATCCTCATTTTCGTAAAATTTTCGGCATACGTCGTGAAGCGCGCGGAGGCCCAACGGAATCCTTGGTTTTTCAACACCGTCCATACCGTATTGCGGTAGACCCACCGGGTTCGTAGCTTCGCCACACAATACAGCTACGAGCCTCGCGAAGCGCGCATGCCGTATCTCAGTATCTGATAATTGGAACGGTAATTACGCGATGATTAACAGAGATGGCTCCCGCGCATCGTGCGTCTCCTCCTCCAACGTAAGCATAGACGCTCACGATGGCTATAACAGCCCGCCCTCTCTCGATCCCGTCGATCCACTTGGCAGGTTCGAGATCAAAGGCTCGAGATAGCCGCTCTCTCGCGCGGAGACCAAAGTTACCCGCAAAAGCACGAAGCTCTCCTTACATCGCCCACTCCGTCCTCGTCCGATTCGTTGATTTACACGGCCGTCCCGGTCTCTCGCGCGAGTTCCCATTTCTCTCGTTCTTTTCATCTCGAACGTGACGACGAACAATCAGTAACGACATCGTCAGCCGTACTCGATTAAAGATCGTAGTCGATGCATTTTTGTTTCCCTTCTCTTCCGCGCGATAATTGGAAACCAGGCTCGAATCGTGCCGTTTTCGAATTAATTGAGTGTAAAAATAAATCGTCGTTTATTATATTCTGAATGATTATTTTTATTAACAATAACCGTTATTTTTTCCGTACATCACATCGAGAAGCGCGCAGTGGCACGGAGTAATATTCAACGATATCAGAACAGAAAATCTTACATTGATGTTAATATTTTTGTAATATGCAGCAAGGGCCGAGAATAATTATTTAAATTTTACATTGCAGCGACGGTAAGGATCCGAAATTTAGTTGCGAAGTCGATTATATAACTGTTATATATTCTACAATTATAACAATGGCATAGAATAATAATCAACGATATCAGAACTGAAAATATTACATGGATGCTAATATTTTTGTGATTCGCAGTAAGGGCCGAGAACAATTCGATGAATTCTACGTTGCAGCGACGATGAGGGTTCAAAATTCAGTTGCAAAGTCGATTATATAACTGTTATATATTCTATAATTATTGATTATACATACTACATATTTCTACATCGTTCGGAACTGTGTACTATATGTATTACAAGTATTAAAAAGAAACTAGCGTTTCGTAACCGTCCAACATGGTGCGGGGGCGTGGTCGGCCAACCGGTCGACTAACCCCTAAACGTTTCGTTAATTAGCGCTTCGTTTTTTTTTTTCGTCATATTTTTTTTCACATGAACCTCTTTTTACATTGACTCTCGCCGAGTGCCTGGTGATGTCCAATAATGCGGAGCCACGTCGTAATGAGGAGTAAACTAATTATCGGACCGGGCGGCTAGTTCGCTACGACGATATTTCATGGGTCTCGATGACAGCTGGTTGTTGTAACGAGGATCGTCAATGGATTAGGTTTACGGATAATACTGTACGCACATATGTGCTATGTTTAAAAAATAATAGTCACGTATTTAGTTCTATTGTGTGTTGGTATTCGTTGAAATACGAGATGCTTCGATTATTCATTTTTACGACATGTACTTTAATCGATTGCCTCATCGATTATTTTCTCATTCGCTTGTTTATCGTCGCTCCTAATTGTATTATCGTTTCCATCTAGTCAACTTGGAAAATTACTCATCGAAGTGTATCATCGATATTACGTTACGATGTTTATGACCTAGAATGGAAGCTATTTTCATGTTTACATGAGACTAGATTGTACACACTAGATTGAAGTAAAACCAATGATAACGCATTTTCCGGTCACGATGTATGAAAATAATTGAAAAACCATTCCGATAAAAACGGTTGAAAATATCATGGGAGAAGAAATGTAAATCTTCAAGTCAATTAACTGCATTAAAACTTCGATATGATTAAACCGCTCAAATATCAAACTTGAACATTCTTATCAACCATGAAAAACAAAAGATACCTTGTTACTACCATTGCCGTGTAAATAAAAAAATAAAAAAGAGGACAAACTGCGTACAATTTCCACCAATGTCCAATCCTCGTTGCAACGCTAATTTTCGACTATCCTTCGAAATAAAATGCGAGCATAAAATCCACGGCGTTCTTCTAAAATAAAAAATATTTAATATGTAGATCAAGTCAGCTCATCACCATACATTTTATTAAGAATAAAACAATATTATGCATTTGAAGGGTTTGGCCCCGAGGTTTGGCGCCACTATAACCCTATATTATCGAATTACTCGGTCTCGCGTTCTTAGGTCCCGTTTTCTTTAATCCTTTCGGGCGACGTATTCAAAGAGACGACGACGTCGACGATTAAGGGAACCAGAGCTGTGGCCACAGGTCCGTCCTACTCACAGGGCGCGAGAGCTCGAAGCTCGCCTCGTAAACTTGGATATTAACGGTAGGACCTGCTGGCGTTTCACTTTGAGTCCTTAGATCCTATTCGAAATGCGTCACGGGGGGCCCTTCATCTTCTTTTTCTATATTCTGTGCCTCCCTCTCTCTCTCTCGCTCTCTTTCGCTTTTTCTCTCCCACTCCCTCGCTTCTCTCATTACACGTAAAACGCCGCCGGCATTGACACAACGTCGAATAAACCGACAACTCGATCGCATCGATACTTCCCCGACCACCGATCTTTCGCTGACATCACCGATCCTAAAAATAAAAACGATTCGACAGACGCTAGCCGTAAAAATCGATTCCGGGTCTCGCTGATGGATCGCAATCATAACTCTTTGCATAATTGACATCTCAACGAAATACAAGTGAGTCCCATTATAACATTAGAAATATCCACTATCGAGTTGAACACGACGAAATAAATTTAACTCGCTCGAATGACGCAATTTATAGATTCGTGAGATTAATATTTCGTTATTTTATTTATTTATTTTTCTTGCTTTCGTTTTGGGTACAGAGCGAAATTAATTGGATTTTCGTCCTGACGAGAAATTATCGCGCGCCGTAAATGTCGAAAGAGAAGTTCGGATGTGTGGGAGTGAGAGGAAACGCTTACCCCTGGTTAATAACCGGTCTGTCTTAATTAAATTAGGATTCCCATATCTCGCGGGCCAGAGGCTGGACGGGCTCCGGATATTTTTGCCGAGTATTCGTATTCGAGCGCGGAGGGCGTGTCTGAGAATTTTTGGGCCTGTCCGGAGACCCTCTCGCGCCTAGCACGCAATCGTTTCGATGCGAAAGGTTACAAATCTTCGAGCAGCTTCGGTGATCGCTTCGCGAGTGAAAACCATCCTAATCGAGCTTTTTTGAACGATCGTCGGGACACAATTATAGAACCAGCCCATCTCTATTAACGTCCGAATTTGATTTTATTCTTTACATATGAAATTTTTCATTTGTTCTTATATTTAATTATAAAAACTTTTACATTCAACATCCTATTATGGTCTAACAATTAACGGGAAGAAAGATCCTCCTTCGAATTAATATAATTATGGATTGAACATTGAAAAATGTATTTTACTCCATGTACAGGGGAAAATGTCTCGTCTTGGAAGAACGGAAAAAAAATGTCGGACCCTTCCAAGGAAACCGAGTGTAAAATCAACCGCTCGTGGTCGAACGCATCGCCACTCGGGTTAATGATTAATCTATTCACGTTATTTAACATTTTGTTGGTTGATTTGTGGTTTCCACGCCTTCTCGCAGTGCTTCGCTGGAAGCTCGACCGGAGAAACCACAGCTGATCGACGTTTCACGTTCGGTTATACAGCCGGCCAACGTTATTGTAGAAATATCATAACGATAATGTCCGAGTGTACAGACGGACCTTCTTCTCGAATAATATTCCCATCATTTAGGCCTTTAACGATCAGCATCATCGAGAATCTCCTTCTCTCGCTTATTTTTCTCAACCGCGTGCTCAGGCAAATCGTTTCCTCGTCATGTTACTCACTCTCGTATACGCATGAATATCTCACATTAATATACAACGTCCTTACGAATTCATATTACGAGCGAGAACCCGGTATAAGACCCGTTTGTCTATACATCCCCGTCTCTCTATTATTTTTCTCACTCCCGCATTTTTATTTATTTCATACGTCTTTACGATTGCGTCCCAATTATTTATCACGTAACCGAGGGGGGTTCCTTCTTCATCGACCGCTAGAATATTCGGTTTTTATTGACCCTTTCGCTCGGGGATTCATTTCTGCATTTAAAAAAAAATTCATTCCCTCACCGTATCGTCCATAATGTCGGCGTAAATATCTAATTTGGTTATTCTTATTATTTATTACGTAACATCTATTTATTATCTCGCTTTTATCTGACAGACATTGCAATTGCAGGTTCTGAAAATGAAATATAAAGAAATATAAGTCAATTATGTAGAAACAGAGGTCAGTAAAAAATTAATACAACATTGCTGTTTAATCCATTCTGACAGTCACACATTTATTTATTGCTAAATCATGAACCATTATCAATGTTCTACGGTTCGACATGGTGAGGTTTTTTAATAAAATAAAATAGCGAATATATCTTGAATTCTATAGCGGTATTTTTATTTCACCAGCGATGCCGACTGTCGGAGCTTGTGAGACTTAACGAAAATCATGCTAATGCCCTGGCGCTTGCGGTTAGAACCGGATGCTGTATTTTTATGTCGACAGGCCAATCAATGAGACAAAATTTATCGAGTACAGTCGGAGAATATTCGCCACGCCTCGATATATGCTAATTCGCTCAAAATTTCTTATATCAATAACTCCAAAGCCTCACCATTAATGCCTACACAATGCCAATAAAATTAATATTTGAATAAATTATCCACACAAATTCTTTCAATCATTATTTTTTATCCTCCTTTATTCGAAGGACGTCACCAAAATACATAATAAATACATATAAATTTGTTGTTGTTTCATCGATTAGGTTTATTTTTTAATGCAATTTTTCATTTCAATGTATTTCGGGTTAACATAAAAATGTTTGTACGCAAAAAAAAAAAGTTTTCGTAGCTATTTGCGGTCGAAATCGTAAAGTCAAGTTGTGTAAATATTGTAGTTTGATGCTCAGAAAAGCAATTTGCGGTTGTTTGATGTGCGAAATTGTTGCAGAGACTGTGGCTGTCGTTACATCCCCTCGAAGACGTTTATTTCGAGGCGTTAGTGAGTCTTCAGGAGCCCTCCTGTATAGTCGAAGACTTACGTAGGTTGGAGTCGGAGGCAGATATTATAATGGCGTGTTGTTCAGCGTCGTTTTGTCGTATCCGTGCTTGGCACCCGTTGTGGCATCGTAACTGCAAATCTTGGCACACACGGGCAAACGTACGAGTAATGTACCGCCTCCGTTGAGGCGCGACGGAGCCTCTCGAATTTCTTTCAAAGTATATACGATCGGTCACTTGGCTTTGATTTGTTTGTTTCTTCGCACTCGCGTACGATGACTATACCGCCGTCGGATCTCCCATACGTGTATTCCGTCTTGTGATAATGGACGCACGACGCTTGCTGCAGTACGCGCGACTCACACGTCGCGATGCTTTTTTCTTGCACGTGCAGAGTAAATCATTGTTGGATTTCCCTTATTTGAAGGGGCAGAACGACGGTCGCGAAACAATTCTGGTCGACGAGAGATAGAATGAGCCACGAGGAGTATCGCTCGCGATAAGTTGACATCCGGTTGCTGACAGGCATGCATTTTTTAGGAAGATGTCTTAGGAATTTTTTTTTTTTTGGTTTGGAGACAAGAAAACGCTGAAGATTTTGATTTTTTAGTATTTGGATGTTTGTTAATTTTCGGTAATTCGATTTACGATCTTGCCCTGTCTTTTCTTGTCTTATTATATAGGCTTATTTGCAAGTTACGTGAAACAAAGATCTAAGGATTAATGTGGAATGTTTCTTTTTAATTGAATTTTTTTAATTTTTATTTTTTGGTGAATTGCTGCAGAGTCTTAATGTTTCCGGATAATAACGAGGGTTAACGGACCGAAGCAGGTGGCGAACGGTGTGTATTGAAGACTACTGCGCGCCACCCATTCCCCTCGATCGCTCGAATTAAAACATCCGCGTTCAACTGAATTCCTTGTGTCCGTTTCAAGTCGAATCGGACGAGTTCGGGGGTCTTTTTATATTTCTATCTTCTGATATTTTCCACTCTTACAGAAGCATGTAAGTAAATTAGGAGACATCATCTACGTAGTACATACTGCATTTACCTTTTTGACGCATTAAATCAGAAAAAATGCATTTGATTGAATGTTGTAGAAAATCGAAAAAAATATACATGGAAGAATCATTCATTCGGCTTCGAGTCGCCCTCAAATTTATCTGTCTACGACAGATATAAAATAGAACGACATCATAAAAAATTATTATTCGGTGTAGAACCGATAATGTAATTTTCTCTCCATTCACATTCTCCATCCGAATTCTTTCAACCCGTCATAACCGTCGACAACTCCTCGCCACAGCAACTCTACGCCTAATTCTCCTTCGAACATAAAATACCTGAAATAACCTAATCCAATAATCACCAGTTTTCTAACCTTTCGACTTTCTCATTTTACTGTCATCGTCTCGTTTTCAACCGGAAACCGATCATATCCGAACGAGCGTTTTCAACAGTTCTCCATACCTTCATCCGCAAACGGCGAACCGAACACACAGAGGTAGAAAAAAAAAATAATATCGCTTATTTACGACGAGCATACACCGAAGATAATTGCGGCGAGCGGGGATACGGAACGAAATCGGTTTTACCCTATATACGTATCGGCACAAATTAGCCGCGGAGTAAACCGACTGTGAAATCGTCGTGCATGTCCGTTATAGTATTTATTTATTATTATTATTAGATTTGCTTCCCATCGTCGCCCCCTCAGCTCGAAAGACTCGCCATTAACCGCTACGATCATATTATACGGAAGAATCGATAATTTATCGTACGCATAGATAAATATGAATATATACCAAAACAATGTGACGTGACTGGGGACAATTTTATTCCGTCCATCGTATAATCAACGGTAATACAACTGGCATTATAATTTGCTCGGTACAAAACGCTTGTTTAGTTTCCACGACTAGTGGAATTTATTTTAACTGCAACTTCCACGCACGTGCGTTTATGTCCAGCACTTTCTACACCTGTCCCGTGTATTCACGGAAATGAAATAGCCTCCCCCCCCCCCTCCAAACACACGTGAACTAATGCCAACGCGCACTGCGTGTTACTCGATCGTTTTGCACGTTTTCCAATTGCTCGACCTCACGTGCCTCCTTCACATGCTTCAGAGTGACGCACGAGTTATCATCGAGCTCCTCGTCCTGTCCGCGTACCGAGCTTCTCCGACCGATTTACCCACGCCGGATCCAATCCGGCTAAACGCTAAACGCAAATCGAATATACCCCATGTGCAGTGCCAGCGAGTACCTACAACATACGCGGCAAAGACGAAACTTACCGACTACGGTTTTTACAATTATTTTTCGTAATCTTTCTTCGAACCGTATTTTTCGAATTGCGTTTGCTCCATCGCCCCGCTGGCGTGTTCGTGGAATGGAAAAAGAAGGAAAAAAACGAGGGAACCATCATCGTTGGCAACATTGCGAATGTTGAACGATACCTTCGACTTTTGAGGCACCAACGTATACATACGACTGCCTGCCATTCTTGATTGTATATAATGCCATGTGTCGCATCGTTCAAAAGTTTTTTTTATTATTTTAAAAAACGTTTTTTTTTTATAGTCTCGCGAAGAAAGGTCAACGCGGACTAACTGCCGGACTGTCTTCCGAGTGTCAGAAACCGCGTTAGCTACGAGACGACCACGTTCGACAACGGAATAGCGGCCCCCATGAGTCCTCGCGAGAGACATTTTTAGTTTATGTGTTTCCTGAGGCGACACGGCGTGTGGGTGTCGAAGCCCGGTGTGCGCCACAGGAGCCCGCGGGAGCTCGCGACCCCGCTTGCGTACAATGCCCACCACCGGCATCGTTCTGTTTCGAATTTCGATGTGGCAATCGTCGTGTATCCGGCGCTCTTATTCGCCAGAACGTAAGAAATCCTCTACAAAGTTTTTGCCAGCTTCGCGTTCAACCAGTCTCCGTACGCAAGCGATGAACGAACAAAAAAATGCCGTCGCCACAGTTGTCACAAATCCTTGTTGCTAAAAAAAAATGCGGTATTGGTGTTTTCGAGGAGATGAGCTTCGCGAATTATGGAAAATAATGAAGAAACAATATGCAAATTTTATTATCACTCTAATATACGTAGACCCTCGATAATATATTAATTCTTCGGAGAATAGAATATGGAATTATCGAAATTTTGAATATCTTGAATTGGGAATTTGTGGTCCTGTTTTTATATATGTATAAATTCTTACAGCATTCGATCCAACTCGAACGAATTCAATTCTATTTATTGAGACTTTTCGTAAGTTCAATCAGACCAATAACACCCCGTAATGGCAATGTACAGATTCTGTAAAATCTGCAGATTTCATCATCGATAATAATAAATTATCGACCAATGCGCTGATCAAATTTTCTATGACTTTTCTCGCTCAATTGAAGATTTAATTCTCCGCTGACCCAAACAAAATCCAAATCATCCACAAGCTCCAAATAAACGTAGCGCATGTCCCCAATAAGTCCTCGTAACGTCGCAATTAATTCGTCCAACCACGGCTTTTACTTTCCACTCCGTACCCGAGAATATAAATGACGTCAGCGTTTCCATTGTTTATTCCCCGAAGTCCCCCATTCTCAATTAATTTCCAAATCTAATATATACGCCGACGCTGTTATTAAACGCTCGAAGGCGAGGCTTAATCGTCGCTTTAAATATCGAATCATTGGTTTGCGTTTATGGCCCGTAGATATGACGTGATCGAATTTGTGGAGAGGTACCGAACGATGACCGCGGGGATCCGCAGCGGGAAAATAAGTTGAAACATATCTATGCGTATCGTTGTTGGGGACTCGTCGGTGTAGGGGCGTGCCTGTCGCATTTGAATGGAAACGACAGTCGTGCATCAGTCGTTGTATCCTTCGCTGGACTTCGAGGGCTCTGCCCAGGAAATATAACCACGTAGAGAGGGAGATGCTGACAGAGACGGAAGAAACGTGTCTGCAGCCGTATTTACCAGTTAGCCAGAGAACTCAAGAGCGAGAGAGAAAGAGAGAAAAAGCCTCCTCACGCGTATAACTTGCGTTTTGGTGCGTGGCATCAAATATGCCCGGCCGTAACGCAAAGTACCCCAAAGTCTTTTATCCACAAACATAAGCTCGCAAAGTTATTGGCCCATTCGAGACTCCCGCCTCTACCCCGTGGCGATCTCGACCGTTTTTCATTCACGTTCCAGCCAGCGTGCAGTGTCCGGTGATCCTCCTCCTCGCCCTCGCGCTTCTTCGACACCGAGCCACGCCGGTCGATCGTCACTCCTATGCGCATGCGCCCGGCATCGAGAAGCGCGCGCACTCGGCCGTACACGGCTGTTTCATGTTCGAATACCCACTGTCGCGTCGCGCCCTCTCGCGCGCGTCTCTCTTTATTCGGCCGTATAGCACCGCGGGGAGCACAAATTGGCGGTGCCCCGCCGAAAATTCACGTATGCGAGGTGAGGGGACCACTGACTGACCCCCTTAAAGTCAATCACTGACCTCCTGACTTCAACGTCTACGTTGCATTGTGAGAATTACGATTCTCAACGAGCTTACATTACTCACCCGAATGTGTTCTCTACCTTAGAATTCAAAGAACTTCAGTGTGGTCACAGAATGGAAAGTATTGAGAAATGCATTAGCGGAAAAAAAAAAATATATTTTTTATGTTAGAGGAAAAAAGTACGACGATTCCCCTGATACGAAATTGAAATCACCATGCCAAAAACTTTATCGACTCGTGCTTTCAATTTTCACTGTAAATTTTAAAAACAGGAAGCATTGAACTCATCTTCAGAAAGAAATAAAATCATAAGTTGGCCAATCCAACATACTGGATTAACAAATTAATAGCTATATTCTGGAATGATTCGCGCATGATATATTCATACACGCATATCGCAACCAGTGCCATCTGGTTGAAAGTTACCATTTTTTTTACATTCAAGCTCAAGGCAAAGACCGAAGTCTGGAGTTAAAGGGTGGAAGCTCTACACCGAGAGGAGTCTAAGTGGTAACGAACAGAAGGGAAAAAACGATCTTCGGATATATACGGCCGTATACCCGAGCAGCTTCGCATGTAAGCGCCGAAAGGGGTATAGGTGCAATTCGGTCTAATTCCGTGGTTCACGGTGATTTCGGCTATCCGGCGTAATCGGCGGGATCCGCCTTGCGCGCCACCACATATTCGAAACCCGTAAGGCGCCCGGCGAGCCGAGAACACAGACCGAGCGAAACCCGCGCGGCTGCGTAGTAATGAGATGGAATTAAGAGGAGACGTGCCCTTCGCTAATCTATTAATTCCTGCACGCGAGATTGCATCGGGCGTCGAAAGAAACGAGTTTTCGCGATGTCGAAGGCAGCATGTGCATGAAATGTCGATGGACCGGAGAAAGAGTCAGCGAAGAGGAGAGAGTGGAGAAGAAGAAAATGAGAGAAGAAGGGATGGAGAGATCGAAGGGCCGAGAGCAATTCCAGAGGCCAACTAGTAGACATGAGTGTGAGCAGCACGAGATTATGGCTTGTGTGAGGGTCGTATACGCGAGGAAGGGGCTCGTACACCCTATGATACGTACACACTGCATATGTACTAGATTTTTATGTACAGTCCTCTGAGGTACCGGAACTCAACAACCCATCGACATCTTCGTCGCTGGCTTTTGCATCTGATCGTGGTCGCTGCAATAACGATACTCTACGATTCATTCTCACCGCTTTCTGTCGTCGGACAAGACATTCTGACAGAAGATACCTTATACCGAATCATAACGTTACTTTATAATTCAACGCGCAGAAGAACACAAAGTAGCATTTCTGCTTGTACATATCACTTGTGCAGAGTACACTGTGTAAAATCTATGTACACTGACATATCAATAATCCGGTGCCCGATTATCCGTTTTATTTCGTTCCTGTTTTATTGTCGCATTGGTTCGGTTAATGAGTTCAATCTATTCGTAGCAAATACATGTATCACGTCGTTTATTCGGGACATAAATATATATTTCGAACTCTATTCTCAGTTATTTGCCAACCCTCCGTTCCCACCCCTGTGACTTCCTGTTGCTTCCAATTCATTTTTATAAATGACCAGAAGTTTCTCAATTCCCAATTGTCGTTGCCTAACTGAATCGACGTCCTCGCCCTACTGAGCTTCGTGCCAAAGATAAGCGCGAAGATCCCCAACGAAACGATTTCCCTGGTCGCCCACAACACTTTTTCTTCGTCGACCGGCCATCGTTGCAATTCTCAACCCAGTAGAGAAGTCACAAATCAATTCGTATATCAATCTATTCTTCTCCTCTACACATGTATATCTCTATAACGACCCGATGCATTGAAATTGACGGGCCGATCATCAGAAGCTATAATTCGTCACGAGTCCGTTTCATCGTGAAGAAGAGATGGTATACCAGTAGTATGAGTCAGCGTGTGGCTCTCGAGGAATGCGGACAGGTTGAGAGCGTATGATAGGAAAGGACAAGGACAAAACAGCAGAGTTGGACCGCGCGAGCATACACATTATCCGAGCAACCGAGGCGATTCGAGTCCCGAGCAGTTATCGGCTCCACGAGAGTGAACATTTGTCCACCGTCGGCTTATCATCGCTACTTATACCTTTCGAGGCCCGCGTTGCAATAAGCAAACGCATCGATCTTACGCTCCTCCGGCCGGACAGCGACGGGACTCGCAACGTCGCGGACCGGCTATTCGTTGCCGGATTTCCATTGTTCTATACATATACCGAAGATACGTCGGAGTCGTTCGACGTCGAAGCTTCGCCGCGTGCGCTGACCACAGATAACGCACCGCGAGTCAGCCACGCTCGGGCCCGATACGAATAAATTCTCCTCGTTGAGATTATAATAACAGGAGAATTTTGTTTTTCTAGTTTCTTTTTATTGCCCAGTGGCGCCAGGTAGACACGACAAGAATGTTACACTGTCGTTTCACTTAAAAACGTTGGTTTTGGTCGACTGCTCCACATTATAAACGAGAATTAAGTGGAGCTCGAAATTCCTGTTTATAATGCTCCTGATAACGCCGAGGTCGATCTCTGTGTTCGGTTAGCCGAGCAACAAGGAAATCTAGATGTTAATAACGCACGTCTCTGCTGCCGAAGTACGTTCTAATTAGTTACCAATATCACGAATTATTATTTGTTGTAATTCTGGTTAGTATAAGAATAATCAACAGGTCAATTGTTCAATCAAATAACGCGAATGAACGACTAAAAATTGAATAGTTATAACATTATTTTCGTGAGCTGCTCGCGACGTTCGTAAAACCGAGCAGTCGATTGCGTTAATTTTCGAATCGGCAATGATCATCGATGCGTCAGTCACAAGGACAAAAGGATATGCTGTTCGAGAATCAAGGTGTACACGATCGCCACGAGCGAACGAGAACGTACAATAGCCACGAGGTGTATTGTACAGCGATGCCAGGATCATCAGCACTTCGAGCAGACAGCGGATCCCGGGTCTCTCGCACTCATTACAATGATTGGCAGATTCAATTAACGAACACGGAACGAAAGCACGAGGTCTCCCCGCCGCGGGTTCGACCTGGCTTAACCCCGGCTAAATATTATTAATAATAATCAGCTCATTACCGGCTTCATTAATTATCCGATGTTGCGTGGTAGCCCCCGCGGGACAGCGACGGATTTTTCGTTGCTAGGCCGGCCAAACGTTCGACTTATTCCTCTACGCGTATATATACGATATATCGTATACGCGACTACAACCGGCATCACGGTGGTCTCGAATGCGCCCAAACGATTCTCGAAATCCCTTCGGGCTTCCACGAGCCCGACAGCCATTTTTTATTCTCCCCGTTCGGTCCATGACGATTTTACACGTATCTCGCGAAATCGGCTCATCGATCGACATTGACGTTTCGATCTCAATGCCTCGTCAATCACGGTATTATCGCAAAGCAATGAACAAGATTAACAGACGACGTTGAATTTTCATTAACGTTTAATAATAATGCGAGAGACGATAATAAAATCCATCATCGGCTACTACAGCAGACATTTAAAAAATTTTTTCCACGACTTTTCGTTCATCCGAAAGTTCTTCGGCGACGAAGGAAAGAAATATTCGTTAAAATCCTTCCGCTATTTTTGCGTCGTCTAAAACAGGAAAATATGGCTTATCCATCGACAGCACAAAGCTTTCGTCCTCGTGAGTCATGGTTCTGTCCAGGTACTCAAATTTTCCTCAAACCCCCGAATAACTATAACGCTAACGACAATTCAAAATTAATTCCAATAATAACATTGGACATTAATAAAAAATAGTGACGTCGACCTTGCAAGAAGAAGCTGCGGTCAAAGTTCGTTTGCCGAGCGTGTGCACCATCGATGGCTTTCGAGGAATACGCCTAACGACGCCATTTTGGTACCCGAGTGAAGTTCTCGAGGGTAAGAGAGGCCGGAGCAGCGCGCGGCGGTGTACAATATTAATCCATTTAACGAACTCATTATCGGATGAGATATACCGAGCGTTTACCGTGCGCAGCGCGCGGCGGCTGCTCACGCGGGGTTACGTGCTGGTAGAAATCGCGCGCGGGCTCGCGAGTAAGAGCGAGAGAGAGAGAGATAAAGAGAGAGATAGAAAGCCAGAGAGAGAGAAAAGACCCCGCGTGAACGCTTCGACCGACGCGCCGAGAGCCTCGGGTATATTAGCGGTTGGCACCCCTGCGGTTTGATTTACGGACGCGCGCTAACGAGCCGAGAGCCGCACTGGCCGCACCGCGCAATCGGCATACGTATATGTCGGTAGTCATGGACGTAGTCACGAGTAAAGAACGAAATATACAGTGATTGGCACTTCAAGAGAAGAGATCGTAGTTATCGTCATTCCAGCATTTCGTTCAATTCGAAGTCTCAACCGAGTCCTCGTCGAGGCCAATCACCCAGCGAAGGACCGACAATTGCGCGTTGCTTGTCCTATAGAGTACGAGATGTACAGCGAAGTTGACACGAATTTTTACGGAACGGCGAATTGAGAAAAAAATAATTTTCCAGTTCGAACGTTGTACGGAAAATTTATTTGGCAAATCATCGATTGGCCATTCGATGATGTTTGAATGAAAATGTATCTTTATGAGTCGATGATATTAGGGATGTGGTATTTTCAAATGAAAGGAGGTGGGTTAATTTGGTCGAGGGTGACAAAAAAATCGTGACATTTTATTATCTTTCATTGAATATCGTTAATTTCGTTTACACAGGACGAGGGCGATAATCATGACTATTTCGTAATTAACGGGTGTACAATTCCTTTGCGAAATATCAATCGATTAATTGGATACTTCGTATTCTATCGGATAGAGCATTGCGTCGTTGCTTCGTTAGCTAATAATTTCGCACATCCGGGTTTGTAATTTGCGAGTGAAAGAAGGCAAACCTTCGTCGAATTTTTGGAAAATTTGAATTTGTTTGCCCAAACTCGAAGCTTTTTAACGTGCAGGACGAAAAAAAAACAACATCGATTCACCTTCGACTCGCTGCTCATTGACCGGAGCGGCGGTGATCCAGTAATGGATGCAGTCAAAGACTCGGAGATGATATTAGGCGAGCTGAATATGTTAACAATGTTTCAGAACTTGGTTTATAATTGGCCCTGTGACGGAGGGATACGAGAGCAAGACTGTTAAACCGGTGAAATAGAGAGAAAGAGAAAGATCGCCGAGGCCGGAGGCCCACGACCCGGGATGAAGAGATTTACAATGTTCCTGGCCGTAAAATAATCAATAAAATCTTGGCAATGTAAAGAAACGGACGTGCGGCGATAATTTACTGCGGAGCGCCGGAGCGCCCGCATCCACGGTCTCGCACTCTTATGTTTCACAGCATATTTCGTTCCTCACCCTCGAGGCTTGCTTCGCGAATTAAAAAAAAAAAATTTTTTTTTTTGCTTCTTCAATCTCGTATTTGAGGACCAGCTAGATTCGACGGTTCCCGATAATTTCGTGGGTTTGAGATATTTATTAATAAGAAAAAGAAGATTTTTCCAAAATAGATTTCGATATAAACTGCTCAAGAATATTGACCAAGATTTCGGTACGAAATAAAAATTTCGATGCGATAAGATAAATAATTCTAGGCGTCATTATTCAATTAACGCCATGGGAAATTTCATTCTATCGTTTCCTCGCATATACACCCCCGCAAACAGTCTGGAAAAAAAAAAAAAAATAACACGACAATCGTCACTATATTTATCATTCGCTTTGAATCGTCGCATTTGTTTTCGAATCAAATGTAACGCACCACTGTTTACACACTTGTATTCGCGCGTACAAGCTTAAAAAAAAGTTGCAACAGTTCCTAGTGGGTGTTTGCAACCAAAATGCGAAATCGTGGATCGCCCGAAGCGCACTATATGGGAACCGCGGTGGAGCAAGTGGTGACGAATTTACGAGCGTGTTACGAGGCTGCCTCTTTCGACCGTGGTGAACGATAAAGTAAAGATGCTTCGGGCTCAACCGGTATACGTTCGGCTCGAGAAACAATCGACAATGCTCCCGAGAGAACGTGCGCCAATTGGGATCCCATCGACAGAATGTGCCCGTCGAA
>CAXAQZ010000722.1:0-7500 GCA_963971145.1 Sussaba pulchella
AGTGTGTGGGTGTGTGAGTGTGTGAGTGTGTGAGTGTGTGAGTGTGTGTGTGTGAGTGTAAAAGTGTGAGTGTGTGAGTGTCTAAGACCGTGAGTGTGTGTGAGTGTATGAGTGAGTAAGTGGGTGAGTATGTGAGTGTTTAAGTGTGAGAGTGTGTATGTGTGTAAGTGTGTAAGTGTGTAAGTGTGCAAGTTTGTGAGTGTGTGACTGCGTGAGTGTGTAAGTGTGTGCGTGTGTAAGTGTGTGAGTGTGTGAGTGAGTGAATTTGTGACTGTGTGAAAGTGTAAGTGTGTGAGGTCGTGAGTGCGTGAGTGTGTGAGTGTGTAAGTGTGTGAGTGTGTGAGTGTGTGTTTGTGTGAGTGTGTGAGTGTGTGATTGTGTGAGAGTGTGATTGTGTGAGTGTGTAAATGAGTAAGTGTGTAAGTGTGTAAGTGTGTAAGTGTGTGAGTGTGTGAGTGTGTAAGTGTGGGAGTGTGTGAGTGTGTGAGTAAGTAAGCGTGTGAGCGTGTGAGTGTGTGTGTGTGTGAGTGTGTAAGTGTGTGAGTGTGTGAGTGTCTGAGTGTGTGAGTGTGTGAGTGTGTGAGTGTGTGAGTGTGTGAGTGTGTGAGTGTGTGAGTGTGTGAGTGTGTGAGTGTGTGAGTGTGTGAGTGTGTGAGTGTGTGAGTGTGTGAGTGTGTGAGTGTGTGAGTGTGTGAGTGTGTGAGTGTGTGAGTGTGTGATTGTGTGAGTGTGTGAGTGTGTGAGTGTGTGAGTGTGTGAGTGTGTGAGTGTGTGAGTGTGTAAGTGTGTGAGTGTGAGTGTGTGAGTGTGTGAGTGTGTGATAGTGTGAGTGTGTGAGTGTGTGAGTGTGTGAGGGTGTGAGTGTGTGAGTGTGTGAGTGTGTAAGCGTGTGAGTGTGTGAGTAAGTAAGTGTGTGAGTGTGTGAGTGTGTAAGTGTACGAGTGTGTAAGTGTGTAATCGTGTGAGTGTGTGAGTGTGTGGAAGTGTGAGTGTGTGAGTGTGTGAGTGTGTAAGTGTGTAAGTGTGTAACTGTGTGAGTGTGTAAGTGTGTAAGTTTGTGATTGTGTAAGTGTGTAAGTGTGTGAGTGTGTGAGTGTGTGAGTGTGTGACTGTGTGATTTTGTAAGAGTGTGAGTGTGTAAGTGTGTGAGTGTGTAAGTGTGTGAGTGTGTGAGTGTGTGAGTGTGTGAGTGTGTGAGTGTGTGAGTGTGTGAGTGTGTGAGTGTGTGAGTGTGTGAGTGTGTGAGTGTGTAAGTGTGTGAGTGTGTGAGTGTGTGAGCGTGTAAGCGTGTAAGTTTGTGAGTGTGTAAGTGTGTGAGTGTGTGAGTGTGTGAGTGTGTGAGTGTGTGAGTGTGTGAGTGTACGAGTGTGTGAGTGTGTGAGTGTGTGAGTGTGTGAGTGTGTGAGTGTGTGAGTGTGTGTGTGTATGAGTGTGTGTGAGTGTGTGAGTGTGTAAGTGTGTGAGTGTGTGTGAGTGTGTGAGTTCGTGTGTGTGTGAGTGTGTGAGTGTGTGAGTGTGTGAGTGTGTAAGTGTGTGAGTGTGTGAGTGTGTGAGTGTGTAAGTGTTCGAGTGTGTAAAAGTGTGAGTGTGTGAGTGTGTGTGTGTGTGAGTGTGTAAGTGTGTGAGTGTGTGAGTGTCTGAGTGTGTGAGTGTGTGAGTGTGTGAGTGTGTGAGTGTGTGAGTGTGTGAGTGTGTGAGTGTGTGAGTGTGTGAGTGTGTGAGTGTGTGAGTGTGTAAGTGTGTGAGTGTGTGAGTGTGTGAGTGTGTAATTGTGTGAGTGTGTGAGTGTGTGAGTGTGTGAGTGTGTGAGTGTGTGAGTGTGTGAGTGTGTAAGTGTGTGAGTGTGAGTGTGTGAGTGTGTGAGTGTGTGAGTGTGTAAGTGTGTGAGTGTGTGAGTGTGTGAGTGTGTGACTGTGTGATTTTGTGAGAGTGTGAGTGTGTAAGTGTGTGAGTGTGTAAGTGTGTGAGTGTGTGAGTGTGTGAGTGTGTGAGTGTGTGAGTGTGTGAGTGTGTGAGTGTGTGAGTGTGTGAGTGTGTGAGTGTGTGAGTGTGTGAGTGTGTGAGTGTGTGAGTGTGTGAGTGTGTGAGTGTGTGAGTGTGTGAGTGTGTGAGCGTGTAAGCGTGTAAGTTTGTGAGTGTGTAAGTGTGTGAGTGTGTGAGTGTGTGAGTGTGTGAGTGTGTGAGTGTGTGGGTGTGTGAGTGTGTGGGTGTGTGAGTGTGTGATCTTGTGAGAGTGTAAGTGTGTAAGTTCGTGAGTGTGTGAGTGTGTGAGTGTGTGAGTGTGTGAGTGTGTGAGTGTGTGAGTGTGTGAGTGTGTGAGTGTGTGAGTGTGTGAGTGTGTGAGTGTGTGAGTGTGTGAGTGTGTGAGTGTGTGAGTGTGTGAGTGTGTGAGTGTACAAGTGTGTGAGTGTGTGAGTGTGTGAGCGTGTGAGTGTGTGAGTGTGTGAGTGTGTGAGTGTGTGAGTGTGTGAGTGTGTGAGTCCGTGAGTGTGTGAGTGTGTGGGTGTGTGAGTGTGTGAGTGTGTGAGTGTGTGAGTGTGTGTGTGTGAGTGTAAAAGTGTGAGTGTGTGAGTGTCTAAGACCGTGAGTGTGTGTGAGTGTATGAGTGAGTAAGTGGGTGAGTATGTGAGTGTTTAAGTGTGAGAGTGTGTATGTGTGTAAGTGTGTAAGTGTGTAAGTGTGCAAGTTTGTGAGTGTGTGACTGCGTGAGTGTGTAAGTGTGTGCGTGTGTAAGTGTGTGAGTGTGTGAGTGAGTGAATTTGTGACTGTGTGAAAGTGTAAGTGTGTGAGGTCGTGAGTGCGTGAGTGTGTGAGTGTGTAAGTGTGTGAGTGTGTGAGTGTGTGTTTGTGTGAGTGTGTGAGTGTGTGATTGTGTGAGAGTGTGATTGTGTGAGTGTGTAAATGAGTAAGTGTGTAAGTGTGTAAGTGTGTAAGTGTGTGAGTGTGTGAGTGTGTAAGTGTGGGAGTGTGTGAGTGTGTGAGTAAGTAAGCGTGTGAGCGTGTGAGTGTGTGTGTGTGTGAGTGTGTAAGTGTGTGAG
The DNA here is from genome assembly GCA_963971145.1 of Sussaba pulchella. Taxonomy (NCBI): domain Eukaryota; kingdom Metazoa; phylum Arthropoda; class Insecta; order Hymenoptera; family Ichneumonidae; genus Sussaba; species Sussaba pulchella. Next base: position 3,039 of record CAXAQZ010000722.1, read on the forward strand.
TGTGTGAGTGTCTGAGTGTGTGAGTGTGTGAGTGTGTGAGTGTGTGAGTGTGTGAGTGTGTGAGTGTGTGAGTGTGTGAGTGTGTGAGTGTGTGAGTGTGTGAGTGTGTGAGTGTGTGAGTGTGTGAGTGTGTGAGTGTGTGAGTGTGTGAGTGTGTGAGTGTGTGAGTGTGTGATTGTGTGAGTGTGTGAGTGTGTGAGTGTGTGAGTGTGTGAGTGTGTGAGTGTGTGAGTGTGTAAGTGTGTGAGTGTGAGTGTGTGAGTGTGTGAGTGTGTGATAGTGTGAGTGTGTGAGTGTGTGAGTGTGTGAGGGTGTGAGTGTGTGAGTGTGTGAGTGTGTAAGCGTGTGAGTGTGTGAGTAAGTAAGTGTGTGAGTGTGTGAGTGTGTAAGTGTACGAGTGTGTAAGTGTGTAATCGTGTGAGTGTGTGAGTGTGTGGAAGTGTGAGTGTGTGAGTGTGTGAGTGTGTAAGTGTGTAAGTGTGTAACTGTGTGAGTGTGTAAGTGTGTAAGTTTGTGATTGTGTAAGTGTGTAAGTGTGTGAGTGTGTGAGTGTGTGAGTGTGTGACTGTGTGATTTTGTAAGAGTGTGAGTGTGTAAGTGTGTGAGTGTGTAAGTGTGTGAGTGTGTGAGTGTGTGAGTGTGTGAGTGTGTGAGTGTGTGAGTGTGTGAGTGTGTGAGTGTGTGAGTGTGTGAGTGTGTGAGTGTGTAAGTGTGTGAGTGTGTGAGTGTGTGAGCGTGTAAGCGTGTAAGTTTGTGAGTGTGTAAGTGTGTGAGTGTGTGAGTGTGTGAGTGTGTGAGTGTGTGAGTGTGTGAGTGTACGAGTGTGTGAGTGTGTGAGTGTGTGAGTGTGTGAGTGTGTGAGTGTGTGAGTGTGTGTGTGTATGAGTGTGTGTGAGTGTGTGAGTGTGTAAGTGTGTGAGTGTGTGTGAGTGTGTGAGTTCGTGTGTGTGTGAGTGTGTGAGTGTGTGAGTGTGTGAGTGTGTAAGTGTGTGAGTGTGTGAGTGTGTGAGTGTGTAAGTGTTCGAGTGTGTAAAAGTGTGAGTGTGTGAGTGTGTGTGTGTGTGAGTGTGTAAGTGTGTGAGTGTGTGAGTGTCTGAGTGTGTGAGTGTGTGAGTGTGTGAGTGTGTGAGTGTGTGAGTGTGTGAGTGTGTGAGTGTGTGAGTGTGTGAGTGTGTGAGTGTGTGAGTGTGTAAGTGTGTGAGTGTGTGAGTGTGTGAGTGTGTAATTGTGTGAGTGTGTGAGTGTGTGAGTGTGTGAGTGTGTGAGTGTGTGAGTGTGTGAGTGTGTAAGTGTGTGAGTGTGAGTGTGTGAGTGTGTGAGTGTGTGAGTGTGTAAGTGTGTGAGTGTGTGAGTGTGTGAGTGTGTGACTGTGTGATTTTGTGAGAGTGTGAGTGTGTAAGTGTGTGAGTGTGTAAGTGTGTGAGTGTGTGAGTGTGTGAGTGTGTGAGTGTGTGAGTGTGTGAGTGTGTGAGTGTGTGAGTGTGTGAGTGTGTGAGTGTGTGAGTGTGTGAGTGTGTGAGTGTGTGAGTGTGTGAGTGTGTGAGTGTGTGAGTGTGTGAGTGTGTGAGCGTGTAAGCGTGTAAGTTTGTGAGTGTGTAAGTGTGTGAGTGTGTGAGTGTGTGAGTGTGTGAGTGTGTGAGTGTGTGAGTGTACGAGTGTGTGAGTGTGTGAGTGTGTGAGTGTGTGAGTGTGTGAGTGTGTGAGTGTGTGAGTGTGTGAGTGTGTGAGTGTGTGAGTGTGTAAGTGTGTGAGTGTGTGAGTGTGTTAGTGTGTGAGTGTGTGAGTGTGTGAGTGTGTAAGTGTGTGAGTGTGTGAGTGTGTGAATGTGTGAGTGTGTGAAAGTGTGAGTGTGTGAGTGTGTGAGTGTGTGAGTGTGTGAGTGTGTGAGTGTGTGAGTGTGTGAGTGTGTGAGTGTGTGAGTGTGTGAGTGTGTGAGTGTGTCAGAGTGTGAGTGTGTAAGTTTGTGAGTGTGTGAGTGTGTGGGTATGTAAGTGTGTGAGTGTGTGGGTGTGTGAGTGTGTGGGTGTGTGAGTGTGTGGGTGTGTGAGTGTGTGATCTTGTGAGAGTGTAAGTGTGTAAGTTCGTGAGTGTGTGAGTGTGTGAGTGTGTGAGTGTGTGAGTGTGTGAGTGTGTGAGTGTGTGAGTGTGTGAGTGTGTAAGCGTGAAAGTGTTTGAGTGTGTGAGTGTGTGAGTGTGTGAGTCTGTAAGTGTGTGAGTGTGTGAGTGTGTGAGTGTGTGAGTGTGTTAGTGTGTGAGTGTGTGAGTGTGTGAGTGTGTGAGTGTGTGAGTGTGTGAGTGTGTGAGTGTGTGAGTGTGTGAGTGTGTGAGTGTGTGAGTGTGTGAGTGTGTGAGTGTGTGAGTGTGTGAGTGTGTGAGTGTGTGAGTGTGTCAGAGTGTGAGTGTGTAAGTTTGTGAGTGTGTGAGTGTGTGGGTATGTAAGTGTGTGAGTGTGTGGGTGTGTGAGTGTGTGGGTGTGTGAGTGTGTGGGTGTGTGAGTGTGTGATCTTGTGAGAGTGTAAGTGTGTAAGTTCGTGAGTGTGTGAGTGTGTGAGTGTGTGAGTGTGTGAGTGTGTGAGTGTGTGAGTGTGTGAGTGTGTGAGTGTGTGAGTGTGTGAGTGTGTGAGTGTGTGAGTGTGTGAGTGTGTGAGTGTGTGAGTGTGTGAGTGTGTGAGTGTACAAGTGTGTGAGTGTGTGAGCGTGTGAGTGTGTGAGTGTGTGAGTGTGTGAGTGTGTGAGTGTGTGAGTGTGTGAGTCCGTGAGTGTGTGAGTGTGTGGGTGTGTGAGTGTGTGAGTGTGTGAGTGTGTGAGTGTGTGTGTGTGAGTGTAAAAGTGTGAGTGTGTGAGTGTCTAAGACCGTGAGTGTGTGTGAGTGTATGAGTGAGTAAGTGGGTGAGTATGTGAGTGTTTAAGTGTGAGAGTGTGTATGTGTGTAAGTGTGTAAGTGTGTAAGTGTGCAAGTTTGTGAGTGTGTGACTGCGTGAGTGTGTAAGTGTGTGCGTGTGTAAGTGTGTGAGTGTGTGAGTGAGTGAATTTGTGACTGTGTGAAAGTGTAAGTGTGTGAGGTCGTGAGTGCGTGAGTGTGTGAGTGTGTAAGTGTGTGAGTGTGTGAGTGTGTGTTTGTGTGAGTGTGTGAGTGTGTGATTGTGTGAGAGTGTGATTGTGTGAGTGTGTAAATGAGTAAGTGTGTAAGTGTGTAAGTGTGTAAGTGTGTGAGTGTGTGAGTGTGTAAGTGTGGGAGTGTGTGAGTGTGTGAGTAAGTAAGCGTGTGAGCGTGTGAGTGTGTGTGTGTGTGAGTGTGTAAGTGTGTGAGTGTGTGAGTGTCTGAGTGTGTGAGTGTGTGAGTGTGTGAGTGTGTGAGTGTGTGAGTGTGTGAGTGTGTGAGTGTGTGAGTGTGTGAGTGTGTGAGTGTGTGAGTGTGTGAGTGTGTGAGTGTGTGAGTGTGTGAGTGTGTGAGTGTGTGAGTGTGTGAGTGTGTGATTGTGTGAGTGTGTGAGTGTGTGAGTGTGTGAGTGTGTGAGTGTGTGAGTGTGTGAGTGTGTAAGTGTGTGAGTGTGAGTGTGTGAGTGTGTGAGTGTGTGATAGTGTGAGTGTGTGAGTGTGTGAGTGTGTGAGGGTGTGAGTGTGTGAGTGTGTGAGTGTGTAAGCGTGTGAGTGTGTGAGTAAGTAAGTGTGTGAGTGTGTGAGTGTGTAAGTGTACGAGTGTGTAAGTGTGTAATCGTGTGAGTGTGTGAGTGTGTGGAAGTGTGAGTGTGTGAGTGTGTGAGTGTGTAAGTGTGTGAGTGTGTAACTGTGTGAGTGTGTAAGTGTGTAAGTTTGTGATTGTGTAAGTGTGTAAGTGTGTGAGTGTGTGAGTGTGTGAGTGTGTGACTGTGTGATTTTGTAAGAGTGTGAGTGTGTAAGTGTGTGAGTGTATAAGTGTGTGAGTGTGTGAGTGTGTGAGTGTGTGAGTGTGTGAGTGTGTGAGTGTGTGAGTGTGTGAGTGTGTGAGTGTGTGAGTGTGTGAGTGTGTAAGTGTGTGAGTGTGTGAGTGTGTGAGCGTGTAAGCGTGTAAGTTTGTGAGTGTGTAAGTGTGTGAGTGTGTGAGTGTGTGAGTGTGTGAGTGTGTGAGTGTGTGAGTGTACGAGTGTGTGAGTGTGTGAGTGTGTGAGTGTGTGAGTGTGTGAGTGTGTGAGTGTGTGTGTGTATGAGTGTGTGTGAGTGTGTGAGTGTGTAAGTGTGTGAGTGTGTGTGAGTGTGTGAGTTCGTGTGTGTGTGAGTGTGTGAGTGTGTGAGTGTGTGAGTGTGTAAGTGTGTGAGTGTGTGAGTGTGTGAGTGTGTAAGTGTTCGAGTGTGTAAAAGTGTGAGTGTGTGAGTGTGTGTGTGTGTGAGTGTGTAAGTGTGTGAGTGTGTGAGTGTCTGAGTGTGTGAGTGTGTGAGTGTGTGAGTGTGTGAGTGTGTGAGTGTGTGAGTGTGTGAGTGTGTG
>CAXAQZ010000723.1:0-2500 GCA_963971145.1 Sussaba pulchella
CCCTATACCCAGTTCCGACGATCGATTTGCACGTCAGAATCGCTACGGACCTCCATCAGGGTTTCCCCTGACTTCGTCCTGACCAGGCATAGTTCACCATCTTTCGGGTCCCAACGTGTACGCTCTGGGTGCGCCTCTTCTCGCAATGAGAACGAGACGTCCCGGGAGTGCGGGACCGGCCGTGGCACGGTCCATCCTCCCTCGGTCGGCGCAGGGCCGACCTTCACTTTCATTGCGCCTTTAGGCTTAATAGCTCCCAATGACTCGCGCACATGTTAGACTCCTTGGTCCGTGTTTCAAGACGGGTCCTGAAAGTACCCAAAGCAGTAGCGTCGCTGACCGGTATCATAATTTTTATAGCCAGTCCTAGGACACCGTCAACCAACAGCTGGAAAGGCCCGACGACGGCGTTAGATCCGTACATTCGGGAAACACTTTCCTCGCTTGCGACGGGCCGGACGCAGTTCGAATGTTTGCGGCCAGATACCATGCGAGTACCGCCGGGCAGCCGGTCGGGCAACCGAGGGTCTGCCCCGCAGTGACGCCGTAAAGCGCACACGAGACAGGCAACCACTCGGGCCGTAGACCGACACCCAACGGGTCGCGACGTCCTACTAGGGGAGAAGTGCACGCCGACGTTACCAGGCAATAAAAAACATGCAGACGCGTGCCGAGAAACCGAAGTTCCTGGCATCGCGAACCGCACACGTACCAGTAACGCTGACGATGAATCTCCCCATTCGATCTTTTGGGTTTCTCAGGTTTACCCCTGAACGGTTTCACGTACTCTTGAACTCTCTCTTCAAAGTTCTTTTCAACTTTCCCTCACGGTACTTGTTCGCTATCGGTCTCGTGGTCGTATTTAGCCTTAGATGGAGTTTACCACCCTCTTAGAGCTGCACTCTCAAGCAACCCGACTCTAAGGAGAGATCCTCCCGAAACGCGTCTCGGTCACTACAGGCCTGGCACCCTCTACGGGTAATTGGCCCCATTCAAGATGGACTTGGACTCGAGCATACGCTTCGGGATAAGTGGATCCTCCCGAACACTACATTTCCCAGCGACAGTGCCGCGGGATTCAGTGCTGGGCTCTTTCCTGTTCGCTCGCCGCTACTAAGGAAATCCTGGTTAGTTTCTTTTCCTCCGCTTAATAATATGCTTAAATTCAGCGGGTAGTCTCGCCTGCTCTGAGGTCGTCGATTGTTTTGCTTTATTCGCTGAGATATGCAAAAACTCGTTTTTATTTTACCGATAGAATGTATTTGTCTCAGACGGATGAGAGCCTTGGAAAGTGATCGTTCGACAATCATCTTACACGCGTTGCGTTATTGATATTAACCGTAAACCGTTATTTGTTTTCTCTTATAAACTCGATTCATGGCTACACAGTCGTATCCGTCGGTTAAAACTAATAATAGCTCCGGGACTGGATCAACCGGCCATTTAGAGTTTCGAGAAAACGGTTGCGGTAATAAAACACACGCGTTGTGACTCGCTCTCCGGCTCTGTATGACTTTCCATCATATACATTTGATCGATCGAGTTTCGCACAGCGAAAAAATTCGCGGTGTTTCGCTTTTATAAAAATAATAGCGCGTGACAACGACGAGACACCACCGTGGGCATATGCCACTATATACATATCGTTACAAAGCGATATATATTTATTGACGGGGGCTCGTTGTATCACACCGCTCAACGGTATCACGCGTAAGGATGAGAAAGAAAACTTTTTTTAAGCTTAACGGGATCGGACGTTAAAGTCCTTCGCCCGTTTATAGCAAAAGTGATTTTTAATTCTACTTTCCTTGTAACGATCCACCGAAGAAATTTATTTCAAACGACGCCGACACATGCCCGCTCGAAAGCGCGCGATTAGTCGACGAACGTTCACATATCGCTCGTAATAAGCAGTTTGTTTTATGCAAAACGACCCTCAGCCAGGCGTGGTCCGGGAATTGTATCCGTGGACCGCAATGTGCGTTCGAAATGTCGATGTTCATGTGTCCTGCAGTTCACAAGTTGACGCGCAATTAGCTGCGTTCTTCATCGACCCACGAGCCAAGTGATCCACCGTTCAGGGTAATCATATAAAATTTGTTTGTTAAGTTCCATTAATAACTCAATATTGCACAAACTCGACGGGTGACACGGAAAATTCCCGTGATCGGATATCACACTTTTGGGAACGATCCGTTAACCGACAAGATGTTTCGCAAGCCCACCCCGGAAGGCACGACTTGCGAGTCGTTTGAACGTCAACGATTAAATAAATAATCGTTGCGTGATTCGTACGACAACGAAATCGTCTAAATTAAATATTAAAAATAATTTAATTAACGTTTATATTCGGGCGTTATTTCATTTAAAAACCTTGGACAACGACACGACGCTTGAAGCGACGAGCGCTGACCTCTTCGCGGAGATCCTCCATTTTAAATCGATAACAATTGTTAATATCTTTGATCGATAACGTACGCGAAAAACAAATGTCAACCTT
>CAXAQZ010000723.1:5000-12500 GCA_963971145.1 Sussaba pulchella
TCGTTCGAAATTTATCTCACGAGATAGCTCAGGAATATCGACCGTTAGATCTTTATACCTTTTCGTTTCTCGAAGTGTTTTTTCCCCAGATACTCGACGAGGAGTGACTGGGGACACTCTTTGTTCATTTAAAATTTTTAATTTATTTATTTTCGACTCGGTTGCGGTGTCTTTCACAATGAAAAAGACCCTTGACAACTCAGCCACGGATTGCATCTTTCTATCCTTCCTCCTTCTTCCTTCTCATATATTTATTTCTTATTATTGTGCGAACCGGCTATCGCACTCTCGTCAATTTTCTCGTTTATAAAACCACATAAACTCTTATATAATGCTGGAAATTTTATATTCTCAGCGTCTCGACGTGCCCTCTTTTGAGGCACGTATTTTTGTATTTATGTTTGCAATATATCAGGAATTCATGGTGAAGTCCATCATTCATATTGATATTCTCGCCCGGAACAGGGTGAGTCGATGCTCGGTATAAGTTTATTAACAACTCGTGTTGAAAAACTTTCATCGCCGTAGCGTGTACCACGTAAGAGCCATTTGGTCATAGACGCCGACTCGTGGTAATGCTGAGTTATAGTATGTAACCGATGATCGGACGGTAAGCGGTGACCGAACCGTCGCCTCGACTCCTCTTATAGTACCGAGCTGGGGCGCCTGCGGTTCGGCGAACGACGGCTTATACATGGGGCGCAGGGCGGCCGTACTAGCGTTGAACGGCCCGGACGGGCTCCGTGCGCTCGGACTTAGAAAAAAAACGGGCGTCAAAAACACGAAAATGTTCGCCTCGTTGGAAATGGAGTAATGAAATGATGGAATCGTCGCTACAAGGTTATAACATTTTAAACATGATAAGTCATCATTTATATATATATTTGATTTTACCAAAATTTTTCCGAATCTAATTGCTCAAAAAACAAAAAAAAATAATTACCGTCTATTTCAAATTTTTAATGATTCAATTTATGCGAAAAAGATAGAATCTTATATAAACAGTATGGAAAGTAAGATTGATAAAGTCGACTATATTAATTTATCGAATAACGATGAATAAAATTTGACGCGTAGACCGATCGCTCGTTTATAAAATTCTAAAAATTCAAAAATTCTTGTTAAACGTGAACAACGTTATGAATTGTAATTGAATCGAAAAAGTTTGTTTTGACAATAAAAACCGATCAACGATAAGTGAATTTTGAATCCACACGTAGACCGATCGCATGTACATTGAGTTGACGCGTAGACCGACCGCACTCGAAAATAATCCACGCGTAGACCGACCGCGACCGGAGTTGTTCGACGCGTAGACCGATCGCATGTACATTGAGTTGACGCGTAGACCGACCGCACTCGGGAATAATCCACGCGTAGACCGACCGCGACCAGAGTTGTTCGACGCGTAGACCGATCGCTTTCTCGAAAAGTAAAAAAACATAACTTTCTTCTTATCGCATTAACGTAACAATCAATATCGAAACGTGGTTAAAAAGTTTTTTTAAAAATTATTTTTTCATCGAAATGAAATAAATAAACCTTCATTTTTCGACCGTAGATCGACCGCTTTTTCTTAAAACCAAACAAAAAAAAAAAAAAATTCGTTTGTAAAATAATAAGAACATTAAAATTATTCCAGGCGTAGACCGATCGGTTTTTCTGAAATTCGAAAAAAAAAAAAATTTCTTTCATGAAACGCGAAAACCATTTTGACCTAAAATTTATTCTAATAAATTAATGAAAAAAAATTGGTATCGAAAAACGAAAGAGGATTTTAAAATCCACACGTAGACCGATCGCATGTACATTGAGTTTACGCGTAGACCGACCGCACTCGGGAATAATCCACGCGTAGACCGACCGCGACCAGAGTTGTTCGACGCGTAGACCGATCGCATGTACATTGGGTTGACGCGTAGACCGATCGCCCTCGGAAATAATCCACGCGTAGACCGACCGCGACCAGAAATGTTCGACGCGTAGACCGATCGCATTCTCGAAAAGTAAAAGAACATAACTTTCTTCTTATCGCATTAACGTAACGATCAATATCAAAACGTGCTTAAAAATTTTTTTTTTTAAATTATTTTTCCATCGGAATGAAATGAATAAACCTTAAATTTTTACCCGTGGATCGACCTTTTTTTCTTAAACCCAAAAAAAAAAAAAAAATTCGGTTGTAAAATAATAAGAACATTAAAATGATTCCAGGCGTAGACCGATCGGTTTTTTTGAAATTCGAAAATGAAGAAAAAAATTTTTCATGAAACGCGAAAAAAAATTTGACCTAAAATTTATTCTAATGAATTGATGAAAAAAATTGATATCGAAAAAGGAAAGAGGAATTTAAAATCCACACGTAGACCGATCGCATGTATATTGAGTTGACGCGTAGACCGACCGCACTCGGAAATAATCCACGCGTAGACCGACCGCGACCAGAGTTGTTCGACGCGTAGACCGATCGCATGTACATTGAGTTGACGCGTAGACCGATCGCACTCGGGAATAATCCACGCGTAGACCGACCGCGACCAGAGTTGTTCGACGCGTAGACCGATCGCTTTCTCGAAAAGTAAAAAAACATAACTTTCTTCTTATCGCATTAACGTGACAATCAATATCAAAACGTGGTTAAAAAATTTTTTTTCAAATAATTTTTTCATCGAAATGAAATAAATAAAACTTCATTTTTCGACCGTAGATCGACCGCTTTTTCTTGAAACCAAAAAAAAAAAAAAAAAAAATCGTTTGTAAAATAATAAGAACATTAAAATTATTCCAGGCGTAGACCGATCGGTTTTTCTGAAATTCGAAAAAAAAAAAAATTTTTTTCATGAAACGCGAAAACCATTTTGACCTAAAATTTATTCTAATAAATTGATGAAAAAAATTGGTATCGAAAAACGAAAGAGGATTTTAAAATCCACACGTAGACCGATCGCATGTACATTGAGTTTACGCGTAGACCGACCGCACTCGGGAATAATCCACGCGTAGACCGACCGCGACCAGGGTTGTTCGACGCGTAGACCGATCGCATGTACATTGGGTTGACGCGTAGACCGATCGCCCTCGGAAATAATCCACGCGTAGACCGACCGCGACCAGAGTTGTTCGACGCGTAGACCGATCGCATTCTCGAAAAGTAAAAGAACATAACTTTCTTCTTATCGCATTAACGCAACGATCAATATCAAAACGTGCTTAAAAATTTTTTTTTTAAAATTATTTTTCCATCGGAATAAAATGAATAAACCTTAAATTTTTACCCGTAGATCGACCTTTTTTTCTTGAACCCAAAAAAAAAAAAAAAAATTCGGTTGTAAAATAATAAGAACATTAAAATGATTCCAGGCGTAGACCGATCGGTTTTTTTGAAATTCGAAAATGAAGAAAAAAATTTTTCATGAAACGCGAAAAAAAATTTGACCTAAAATTTATTCTAATGAATTGATGAAAAAAATTGATATCGAAAAACGAAAGAGTAATTTGAAATCCACACGTAGACCGATCGCATGTATATTGAGTTGACGCGTAGACCGACCGCACTCGGAAATAATCCACGCGTAGACCGACCGCGACCAGAGTTGTTCGACGCGTAGACCGATCGCATGTACATTGAGTTGACGCGTAGACCGATCGCACTCGGGAATAATCCACGCGTAGACCGACCGCGACCAGAGTTGTTCGACGCGTAGACCGATCGCTTTCTCGAAAAGTAAAAAAACATAACTTTCTTCTTATCGCATTGACGTGACAATCAATATCAAAACGTGGTTAAAAAATTTTTTTTCAAATTATTTTTTCATCGAAATGAAATAAATAAACCTTCATTTTTCGACCGTAGATCGACCGCTTTTTCTTGAAACCAAAAAAAAAAAAAAAAAAATTCGTTTGTAAAATAATAAGAACATTAAAATTATTCCAGGCGTAGACCGATCGGTTTTTCTGAAATTCGAAAATGAAGAAAAAAAATTTTCATGAAACGCGAAAAAAAATTTGACCTAAAATTTATTCTAATGGATTGATGAAAAAAATTGATATCGAAAAACGAAAGAGGAATTTAAAATCCACACGTAGACCGATCGCATGTACATTGAGTTGACGCGTAGACCGACCGCACTCGGGAATAATCCACGCGTAGACCGACCGCGACCAGAGTTGTTCGACGCGTAGACCGATCGCTTTCTCGAAAAGTAAAAAAACATAACTTTCTTCTTATCGCATTAACGTAACAATCAATATCTAAACGTGGTTAAAAAGTTTTTTTAAAAATTATTTTTTCATCGAAATGAAATAAATAAACCTTCATTTTTCGACCGTAGATCGACCGCTTTTTCTTGAAACCAAACAAAAAAAAAAAAAATTCGTTTGTAAAATAATAAGAACATTAAAATTATTCCAGGCGTAGACCGATCGGTTTTTCTGAAATTCGAAAAAAAAAAAAATTTCTTTCATGAAACGCGAAAACCATTTTGACCTAAAATTTATTCTAATAAATTAATGAAAAAAAATTGGTATCGAAAAACGAAAGAGGATTTTAAAATCCACACGTAGACCGATCGCGTGTACATTGAGTTTACGCGTAGACCGACCGCACTCGGGAATAATCCACGCGTAGACCGACCGCGACCAGAGTTGTTCGACGCGTAGACCGATCGCATGTACATTGGGTTGACGCGTAGACCGATCGCCCTCGGAAATAATCCACTCGTAGACCGACCGCGACCAGAGTTGTTCGACGCGTAGACCGATCGCATTCTCGAAAAGTAAAAGAACATAACTTTCTTCTTATCGCATTAACGTAACGATCAATATCGAAACGTGCTTAAAAATTTTTTTTTTTTAATTATTTTTCCATCGGAATGAAATGAATAAACCTTAAATTTTTACCCGTAGATCGACCTTTTTTTCTTGAACCCAAAAAAAAAAAAAAAAATTCGGTTGTAAAATAATAAGAACATTAAAATGATTCCAGGCGTAGACCGATCGGTTTTTTTGAAATTCGAAAATGAAGAAAAAATTTTTTCATGAAACGCGAAAAAAAATTTGACCTAAAATTTATTCTAATGAATTGATGAAAAAAATTGATATCGAAAAACGAAAGAGGAATTTAAAATCCACACGTAGACCGATCGCATGTATATTGAGTTGACGCGTAGACCGACCGCACTCGGAAATAATCCACGCGTAGACCGACCGCGACCAGAGTTGTTCGACGCGTAAACCGATCGCATGTACATTGAGTTGACGCGTAGACCGATCGCACTCGGGAATAATCCACGCGTAGACCGACCGCGACCAGAGTTGTTCGACGCGTAGACCGATCGCTTTCTCGAAAAGTAAAAAAACATAACTTTCTTCTTATCGCATTAACGTAACAATCAATATCAAAACGTGGTTAAAAAATTTTTTTTCAAATTATTTTTTCATCGAAATGAAATAAATAAACCTTCATTTTTCGACCGTAGATCGACCGCTTTTTCTTGAAACCAAAGAAAAAAAAAAAAAATTCGTTTGTAAAATAATAAGAACATTAAAATTATTCCAGGCGTAGACCGATCGGTTTTTCTGAAATTCGAAAAAAAAAAAAATTTCTTTCATGAAACGCGAAAACCATTTTGACCTAAAATTTATTCTAATAAATTGATAAAAAAAAATTGGTATCGAAAAACGAAAGAGGATTTTAAAATCCACACGTAGACCGATCGCATGTACATTGAGTTGACGCGTAGACCGACCGCACTCCGGAATAATCCACGCGTAGACCGACCGCAACCAGAGTTGTTCGACGCGTAGACCGATCGCATGTACATTGAGTTGACGCGTAGACCGATCGCCCTCGGAAATAATCCACGCGTAGACCGACCGCGACCAGAGTTGTTCGACGCGTAGACCGATCGCATTCTCGAAAAGTAAAAGAACATAACTTTCTTCTTATCGCATTAACGTAATAATCAATATCAAAACGTGCTTAAAAATTTTTTTTTTTAAATTATTTTCCATCGGAATGAAATGAATAAACCTTAAATTTTTACCCGTAGATCGACCTTTTTTTCTTGAACCCAAAAAAAAAAAAAAAATTCGGTTGTAAAATAATAAGAATATTAAAATGATTCCAGGCGTAGACCGATCGGTTTTTTTGAAATTCAAAAATGAAGAAAAAAATTTTTCATGAAACGCGAAAACCAATTTGACCTAAAATTTATTCTAATGAATTGATGAAAAAAATTGATATCGAAAAACGAAAGAGGAATTTAAAATCCACACGTAGACCGATCGCATGTATATTGAGTTGACGCGTAGACCGACCGCACTCGGAAATAATCCACGCGTAGACCGACCGCGACCAGAGTTGTTCGACGCGTAGACCGATCGCATGTACATTGAGTTGACGCGTAGACCGATCGCACTCGGGAATAATCCACGCGTAGACCGACCGCGACCAGAGTTGCTCGACGCGTAGACCGATCGCTTTTTCGAAGAGTAAAAGAAAATAACTTTCTTCTTATCGTATTAATGTAACAATCAATATCAAAACGTGGTTAAAAAATTTTTTTTTTCCAAATTGTTTTTTCATCGAAATGAAATAAATAAACCTTCATTTTTTACCCGTAGATCGACCGCTTTTTCTTGAAACCAAAAAAAAAAAAAAAATTTCGTTTGTAAAATAATAAGAACATGAAAATTATTCCAGGCGTAGACCGATCGGTTTTTCTGAAATTCGAAAGAAAAAAAATTTTCTTCATGAAACGCGAAAACCATTTTGACCAAAAATTTATTCTAATAAATTGATGAAAAAAAATTGGTATCGAAAAACTCGCTTTCTCGAAAAGTAAAAGAACATAACTTCCTTCTTATCGCATTAACGTAACAATCAATATCAAAACGTGCTTAAAAATTTTTTTTTTCAAATTATTTTTCCATCGGAATGAAATGAATAAACCTTAAATTTTTACCCGTAGATCGACCGCTTTTTCTTAAACCCGAAAAGAAATAAAAAAATTTGGTTGTAAAATAATAAGAACATTAAAATTATTCCAGGGGTAGACCGATCGGTTTTTTTGAAATTCGAAAAAAAAAATTTTTTTTTTCATGAAACGCGAAAATTAATTTTACCTTAAATTTGTTCTAATAAATTGATGAAAGAAATTGGTATCGAAAAACGAAAGAGGAATTTCAAATCCACGCGTAGACCGACCGCGGGCAGAGTTGTTCGTTGCGTAGACCGATCGCATGTACATTGAGTTGACGCGTAGACCGATCGCACTCGGAAATAATCCATCCGCAGACCGACCGCGACCAGGGTTGTTCGACGCGTAGACCGATCGCTTTTTCGAAAAGTAAAAGAACATAACTTTCTTCTTATCGCATTAACGTAACAATCAATATCAAAACGTGCTTAAAAATTTTTTTTTTCAAATTATTTTTCTATCGGAATGAAATGAATAAACCTTAATTTTTCACCCGTAGATCGACCGCTTTTTCTTAAAC
>CAXAQZ010000723.1:17500-20000 GCA_963971145.1 Sussaba pulchella
TAGTGCTCCGTCGGTGCTTTCCTTTACTTTAAGGTGCACGTTTATTGCGGACAGTTGGATTGTCCGTTCAAATTTTATTAGGCCTAAGCCTCCTCTGGCTTTTGAGGTGTAAAAGAAGCCTGTTGCGGTTGAGGCTGTTAGGTGTAATATTTCTTTCACCGATGATCTGATCGCTTGATCAATCATTTTCAGCGTGCCTTTCGCTGGTCTATTGTTGGAGAGTGAGTATATGAAACGAGGCATGATATATGCTTGAAGCAACTCTATCTTCTGATAGGGTTTTAGCTTCAGCCTTTTCACGTTTTTGACCGTTTGCGAAATGGCTGGGAATTCTGATCCCTTTACCAATCCGCTCCACGGTCCCATTCTAACTCCGAGGTATTGGAGTGAGTCCTCGACACCAGTGTGCGGAACTTCCTCGTTTCCAATCTTTAGTAGCGGGTTCGCAACGTACCAGGTCTTAGACTTGGCACGTATGCTGAACGAGCCACACTTGCCCACAGATATAGACATGCCAAGTTCTGTTAAGAACCGAGACACTACGTCTAACTGTTTCTGGGCTTCTTCATCATTCTCTCCCAGCAGTACAATATCGTCAGCGAACGCTAGCACCGACGTTCCTGTCTCTTCAATCTTTATTCCATTTGTTTGAGCTTGGATTTGCTCGAGTAGTTCGTCGATCGCGAGATTGAACAGGAGCGGAGAGAGTGGATCTCCTTGCTTAACGCCTCTTTTCAGTTCAATCTCTACGTCTTCATCGCTTCCTCGTATAAGCGTTGTACAACCATTGTACATGCTTGCGATGTAATCACACAGAAGGCTTGGCACGCCTTTTCTTCTGAGCCCTGGTCTTATGCTCGAGTGTGGTATCGTGTCAAATGCTTTTGATACATCGAGTATCGAAACTACTCCTCCTCTTACAGCCTTCGCGGCTGATATTGCTTCGTTTAGCAATATAATATTGAGACTACAACCATCCTCGGCAGTGAAGCCTTTCTGCCTTGGTGATTGTAGTACGAACTTTCTCAATTTGGCGTCTATTATCGCCGAGAAAATTCTTCCCATTATAGACCCGACCGTAATTGGTCTCCAGTTTTTGACGTCTGCTTCGTCTTTGCCCTCTTTTGGTATGAGGGTTGTTCTGTTCTTCTTCCATGCAGATGGATAGAAGCCTTCTCTCATGAGAATGTTATAAAGCAACGTCAGAGTTTCCGAAACACCACTCTTTGTGAGATGGCATTTCTTGACTCGGTCTAAGCCGGGAGCCGAGCTGGTCTTAATTTTTGCGATCCGGTTTTTGACTTCGTCTACCGTAATCGTGCCAAAGACTTCATCCATATCGCGTTGTTCTGCGATTTCGGGCGCGGTTGTGTTTGGTCCCGCATGGCCCCATAGGTCGTCGTATAGACGCCTAATATGTTCTGCCTTTGGAGGTTCCTTTCTCATTTCAACGTATGAGAAGTCACCATTAGTTGCCATTTCTGCCAATTTCTTTGGGCAATTATTGTATAGATCTTGACACCGGGCGAACGCGAACCGCATTCTACGACTGCGGTTCGGTGGCTCCTTTCGCCTGCCCGTATTTGGTGTTCGTCTTGGTCGTGTTCTGCTCCGAGCTTGTTCTTCTCTCGGCACCAAGACGTCAACTAGTTGTTGAATGTGGGCTTCTATTGCGGTGCCAATTTCTGCCGGGTTACCTCTGTGGGTAATCCACGACTGGCGCATTTGCCTTCCTATTTCGGAAATGTCATTTTGTTGTGTTATAACTGTGCTGATGATCGTTTCAGCCAGTCTTTCTTGCCAATTTCCTTGTCCATTTGTAGGCGCTTGCCTTATATTGTCATGGGCTATTTCACCCTCGTCCAACTCGTTTGTCGAGTTGATATCTTCGTCTACAGGCCTGTCTCCTGTATCGTCTATTATTAAGACTTCTTCGTCTTCGTCTTCTTCTTCATCTTCTTCCTCAACTCTTTCTTCGTCGCTTGAGGACGCGACTTCGCCTTCTTCCCTTACTGCCGGAATATTCGGTTCATTTCTTTCGATAAGTCGTCTCTTATCGCTTATCTGTTTGCACGTTTTATTAGGGAAGAAGCGCTCGAGGAATTTATTTATTTGCGGTCTTCCTCGGTGTTCAGCATTCAACACCCGTAATCTTGCCGTTTCCTCTTCATTCCATACGTATGAGGCTCTTCCTGGCTGGCCCTCTCGCCGGAGAGCCTCTTGGCGTCTTTCATTTCGTAGTACGGGGTGTGCCGTTCTCTCATGTTGTGACTTGCCAATTTGTGTGTCGAAACTACGTTCGCACAGGTCACATTTGAAGGCTCGATCGGGTGGATTTACGATCGGTGGGCCTTTGCATTTGGACTTATGTCCATACCAATTTCGGACTCCCGGAAACTCTTTTGCGCACCAGTTACATCTGTATGA
Organism: Sussaba pulchella; assembly: GCA_963971145.1. Classification (NCBI taxonomy): domain Eukaryota; kingdom Metazoa; phylum Arthropoda; class Insecta; order Hymenoptera; family Ichneumonidae; genus Sussaba; species Sussaba pulchella. The sequence goes on from CAXAQZ010000723.1 coordinate 19,928, forward strand.
GATGTTGACTTGCTGGTGTTGCTCGCTCAGATGCTTCACGAGATCCTTTAAGTTTAGGAAGCCTAGTTGTTTG
>CAXAQZ010000723.1:27500-32500 GCA_963971145.1 Sussaba pulchella
AGGGAGCTTCGTTCGAAATTTATCTCACGAGATAGCTCAGGAATATCGACCGTTAGATCTTTATACCTTTTCGTTTCTCGAAGTGTTTTTTCCCCAGATACTCGACGAGGAGTGACTGGGGACACTCTTTGTTCATTTAAAATTTTTAATTTATTTATTTTCGACTCGGTTGCGGTGTCTTTCACAATGAAAAAGACCCTTGACAACTCAGCCACGGATTGCATCTTTCTATCCTTCCTCCTTCTTCCTTCTCATATATTTATTTCTTATTATTGTGCGAACCCGCTATCGCACTCTCGTCAATTTTCTCGTTTATAAAACCACATAAACTCTTATATAATGCTGGAAATTTTATATTCTCAGCGTCTCGACGTGCCCTCTTTTGAGGCACGTATTTTTGTATTTATGTTTGCAATATATCAGGAATTCATGGTGAAGTCCATCATTCATATTGATATTCTCGCCCGGAACAGGGTGAGTCGATGCTCGGTATAAGTTTATTAACAACTCGTGTTGAAAAACTTTCATCGCCGTAGCGTGTACCACGTAAGAGCCATTTGGTCATAGACGCCGACTCGTGGTAATGCTGAGTTATAGTATGTAACCGATGATCGGACGGTAAGCGGTGACCGAACCGTCGCCTCGACTCCTCTTATAGTACCGAGCTGGGGCGCCTGCGGTTCGGCGAACGACGGCTTATACATGGGGCGCAGGGCGGCCGTACTAGCGTTGAACGGCCCGGACGGGCTCCGTGCGCTCGGACTTAGAAAAAAAACGGGCGTCAAAAACACGAAAATGTTCGCCTCGTTGGAAATGGAGTAATGAAATGATGGAATCGTCGCTACAAGGTTATAACATTTTAAACATGATAAGTCATCATTTATATATATATTTGATTTTACCAAAATTTTTCCGAATCTAATTGCTCAAAAAACAAAAAAAAATAATTACCGTCTATTTCAAATTTTTAATGATTCAATTTATGCGAAAAAGATAGAATCTTATATAAACAGTATGGAAAGTAAGATTGATAAAGTCGACTATATTAATTTATCGAATAACGATGAATAAAATTTGACGCGTAGACCGATCGCTCGTTTATAAAATTCTAAAAATTCAAAAATTCTTGTTAAACGTGAACAACGTTATGAATTGTAATTGAATCGAAAAAGTTTGTTTTGACAATAAAAACCGATCAACGATAAGTGAATTTTGAATCCACACGTAGACCGATCGCATGTACATTGAGTTGACGCGTAGACCGACCGCACTCGAAAATAATCCACGCGTAGACCGACCGCGACCGGAGTTGTTCGACGCGTAGACCGATCGCATGTACATTGAGTTGACGCGTAGACCGACCGCACTCGGGAATAATCCACGCGTAGACCGACCGCGACCAGAGTTGTTCGACGCGTAGACCGATCGCTTTCTCGAAAAGTAAAAAAACATAACTTTCTTCTTATCGCATTAACGTAACAATCAATATCTAAACGTGGTTAAAAAGTTTTTTTAAAAATTATTTTTTCATCGAAATGAAATAAATAAACCTTCATTTTTCGACCGTAGATCGACCGCTTTTTCTTGAAACCAAACAAAAAAAAAAAAAAATTCGTTTGTAAAATAATAAGAACATTAAAATTATTCCAGGCGTAGACCGATCGGTTTTTCTGAAATTCGAAAAAAAAAAAAATTTCTTTCATGAAACGCGAAAACCATTTTGACCTAAAATTTATTCTAATAAATTAATGAAAAAAAATTGGTATCGAAAAACGAAAGAGGATTTTAAAATCCACACGTAGACCGATCGCGTGTACATTGAGTTTACGCGTAGACCGACCGCACTCGGGAATAATCCACGCGTAGACCGACCGCGACCAGAGTTGTTCGACGCGTAGACCGATCGCATGTACATTGGGTTGACGCGTAGACCGATCGCCCTCGGAAATAATCCACTCGTAGACCGACCGCGACCAGAGTTGTTCGACGCGTAGACCGATCGCATTCTCGAAAAGTAAAAGAACATAACTTTCTTCTTATCGCATTAACGTAACGATCAATATCGAAACGTGCTTAAAAATTTTTTTTTTTTAATTATTTTTCCATCGGAATGAAATGAATAAACCTTAAATTTTTACCCGTAGATCGACCTTTTTTTCTTGAACCCAAAAAAAAAAAAAAAAATTCGGTTGTAAAATAATAAGAACATTAAAATGATTCCAGGCGTAGACCGATCGGTTTTTTTGAAATTCGAAAATGAAGAAAAAATTTTTTCATGAAACGCGAAAAAAAATTTGACCTAAAATTTATTCTAATGAATTGATGAAAAAAATTGATATCGAAAAACGAAAGAGGAATTTAAAATCCACACGTAGACCGATCGCATGTATATTGAGTTGACGCGTAGACCGACCGCACTCGGAAATAATCCACGCGTAGACCGACCGCGACCAGAGTTGTTCGACGCGTAAACCGATCGCATGTACATTGAGTTGACGCGTAGACCGATCGCACTCGGGAATAATCCACGCGTAGACCGACCGCGACCAGAGTTGTTCGACGCGTAGACCGATCGCTTTCTCGAAAAGTAAAAAAACATAACTTTCTTCTTATCGCATTAACGTAACAATCAATATCAAAACGTGGTTAAAAAATTTTTTTTCAAATTATTTTTTCATCGAAATGAAATAAATAAACCTTCATTTTTCGACCGTAGATCGACCGCTTTTTCTTGAAACCAAAGAAAAAAAAAAAAAATTCGTTTGTAAAATAATAAGAACATTAAAATTATTCCAGGCGTAGACCGATCGGTTTTTCTGAAATTCGAAAAAAAAAAAAATTTCTTTCATGAAACGCGAAAACCATTTTGACCTAAAATTTATTCTAATAAATTGATAAAAAAAAATTGGTATCGAAAAACGAAAGAGGATTTTAAAATCCACACGTAGACCGATCGCATGTACATTGAGTTGACGCGTAGACCGACCGCACTCCGGAATAATCCACGCGTAGACCGACCGCAACCAGAGTTGTTCGACGCGTAGACCGATCGCATGTACATTGAGTTGACGCGTAGACCGATCGCCCTCGGAAATAATCCACGCGTAGACCGACCGCGACCAGAGTTGTTCGACGCGTAGACCGATCGCATTCTCGAAAAGTAAAAGAACATAACTTTCTTCTTATCGCATTAACGTAATAATCAATATCAAAACGTGCTTAAAAATTTTTTTTTTTAAATTATTTTCCATCGGAATGAAATGAATAAACCTTAAATTTTTACCCGTAGATCGACCTTTTTTTCTTGAACCCAAAAAAAAAAAAAAAATTCGGTTGTAAAATAATAAGAATATTAAAATGATTCCAGGCGTAGACCGATCGGTTTTTTTGAAATTCAAAAATGAAGAAAAAAATTTTTCATGAAACGCGAAAACCAATTTGACCTAAAATTTATTCTAATGAATTGATGAAAAAAATTGATATCGAAAAACGAAAGAGGAATTTAAAATCCACACGTAGACCGATCGCATGTATATTGAGTTGACGCGTAGACCGACCGCACTCGGAAATAATCCACGCGTAGACCGACCGCGACCAGAGTTGTTCGACGCGTAGACCGATCGCATGTACATTGAGTTGACGCGTAGACCGATCGCACTCGGGAATAATCCACGCGTAGACCGACCGCGACCAGAGTTGCTCGACGCGTAGACCGATCGCTTTTTCGAAGAGTAAAAGAAAATAACTTTCTTCTTATCGTATTAATGTAACAATCAATATCAAAACGTGGTTAAAAAATTTTTTTTTCCAAATTGTTTTTTCATCGAAATGAAATAAATAAACCTTCATTTTTTACCCGTAGATCGACCGCTTTTTCTTGAAACCAAAAAAAAAAAAAAAATTTCGTTTGTAAAATAATAAGAACATGAAAATTATTCCAGGCGTAGACCGATCGGTTTTTCTGAAATTCGAAAGAAAAAAAATTTTCTTCATGAAACGCGAAAACCATTTTGACCAAAAATTTATTCTAATAAATTGATGAAAAAAAATTGGTATCGAAAAACTCGCTTTCTCGAAAAGTAAAAGAACATAACTTCCTTCTTATCGCATTAACGTAACAATCAATATCAAAACGTGCTTAAAAATTTTTTTTTTCAAATTATTTTTCCATCGGAATGAAATGAATAAACCTTAAATTTTTACCCGTAGATCGACCGCTTTTTCTTAAACCCGAAAAGAAATAAAAAAATTTGGTTGTAAAATAATAAGAACATTAAAATTATTCCAGGGGTAGACCGATCGGTTTTTTTGAAATTCGAAAAAAAAAATTTTTTTTTTCATGAAACGCGAAAATTAATTTTACCTTAAATTTGTTCTAATAAATTGATGAAAGAAATTGGTATCGAAAAACGAAAGAGGAATTTCAAATCCACGCGTAGACCGACCGCGGGCAGAGTTGTTCGTTGCGTAGACCGATCGCATGTACATTGAGTTGACGCGTAGACCGATCGCACTCGGAAATAATCCATCCGCAGACCGACCGCGACCAGGGTTGTTCGACGCGTAGACCGATCGCTTTTTCGAAAAGTAAAAGAACATAACTTTCTTCTTATCGCATTAACGTAACAATCAATATCAAAACGTGCTTAAAAATTTTTTTTTTCAAATTATTTTTCTATCGGAATGAAATGAATAAACCTTAATTTTTCACCCGTAGATCGACCGCTTTTTCTTAAACCCAAAAAAAAAAAAAATTCGTTTGTAAAATAATAAGAACATTAAAATTATTCCAGGCGTAGACCGATCGGTTTTTCTGAAATTCGAAAAAAAAAAAAAAATTTTTCATGAAACGCGAAAACCATTTTGGCCTAAAATTTATTCTAATGAGTTGATGAAAAAAAATTAGTACTGAAAAACGAAAGAGGAATTTAAAATTCACACGTAGACCGATCGCAAATCTTGTTTGGTCGATAAGTAGACCGTTTATGGTTTCACGAATT
>CAXAQZ010000723.1:42500-52686 GCA_963971145.1 Sussaba pulchella
GGACACTCTTTGTTCATTTAAAATTTTTAATTTATTTATTTTCGACTCGGTTGCGGTGTCTTTCACAATGAAAAAGACCCTTGACAACTCAGCCACGGATTGCATCTTTCTATCCTTCCTCCTTCTTCCTTCTCATATATTTATTTCTTATTATTGTGCGAACCCGCTATCGCACTCTCGTCAATTTTCTCGTTTATAAAACCACATAAACTCTTATATAATGCTGGAAATTTTATATTCTCAGCGTCTCGACGTGCCCTCTTTTGAGGCACGTATTTTTGTATTTATGTTTGCAATATATCAGGAATTCATGGTGAAGTCCATCATTCATATTGATATTCTCGCCCGGAACAGGGTGAGTCGATGCTCGGTATAAGTTTATTAACAACTCGTGTTGAAAAACTTTCATCGCCGTAGCGTGTACCACGTAAGAGCCATTTGGTCATAGACGCCGACTCGTGGTAATGCTGAGTTATAGTATGTAACCGATGATCGGACGGTAAGCGGTGACCGAACCGTCGCCTCGACTCCTCTTATAGTACCGAGCTGGGGCGCCTGCGGTTCGGCGAACGACGGCTTATACATGGGGCGCAGGGCGGCCGTACTAGCGTTGAACGGCCCGGACGGGCTCCGTGCGCTCGGACTTAGAAAAAAAACGGGCGTCAAAACACGAAAATGTTCGCCTCGTTGGAAATGGAGTAATGAAATGATGGAATCGTCGCTACAAGGTTATAACATTTTAAACATGATAAGTCATCATTTATATATATATTTGATTTTACCAAAATTTTTCCGAATCTAATTGCTCAAAAAACAAAAAAAAATAATTACCGTCTATTTCAAATTTTTAATGATTCAATTTATGCGAAAAGATAGAATCTTATATAAACAGTATGGAAAGTAAGATTGATAAAGTCGACTATATTAATTTATCGAATAACGATGAATAAAATTTGACGCGTAGACCGATCGCTCGTTTATAAAATTCTAAAAATTCAAAAATTCTTGTTAAACGTGAACAACGTTATGAATTGTAATTGAATCGAAAAAGTTTGTTTTGACAATAAAAACCGATCAACGATAAGTGAAATTTTGAATCCACACGTAGACCGATCGCATGTACATTGAGTTGACGCGTAGACCGACCGCACTCGAAAATAATCCACGCGTAGACGACCAGCGACCGGAGTTGTTCGACGCGTAGACAGATCGCATGTACATTGAGTTTGACGCGTAGACCGACCGCACTCGGGAATAATCCACGCGTAGACCGACCGCGACCAGAGTTGTTCGACGCGTAGACCGATCGCTTTCTCGAAAAGTAAAAAAACATAACTTTCTTCTTATCGCATTAACGTAACAATCAATATCGAAACGTGGTTAAAAAGTTTTTTAAAAATTATTTTTTCATCGAAATGAAATAAAGAAACCTTCATTTTTCGACCGTAGATCGACCGCTTTTCTTAAAACCAAACAAAAAAAAAAAAAATTCGTTTGTAAAAACATAAGAACATTCAAATTAATTCCAGGCGTAGACCGATCGGTTTTTCTGAAATTCGAAAAAAAAAAAATTTCTTTCATGAAACGCGAAAACCATTTTGGACCCTAAAATTATTCTAATAAATTAATGAAAAAAAATTGGTATCGAAAACGAAAGAGGATTTTAAAATCCACACGTAGACCGATCGCATGTACATTGAGTTTACGCGTAGACCGACCGCACTCGGGAATAATCCACGCGTAGACCGACCGCGACCAGAGTTGTTCGACGCGTAGACCGATCGCATGTACATTGGGTTGACGCGTAGACCGATCGCCCTCGGAAATAATCCACTCGTAGACCGACCGCGACCAGAGTTGTCGACGCGTAGACCGATCGCATTCTCGAAAGTAAAAGAACATAACTTTCTTCTTATCGCATTAACGTAACGATCAATATCAAAACGTGCTTAAAAAATTTTTTTTTTTTAATTATTTTTTCCATCGGAATGAAATGAATAAACCTTAAATTTTTACCCGTAGATCGACCTTTTTTTCTTGAACCCAAAAAAAAAAAAAAAATTTCGGTTGTAAAATAATAAGAACATTAAAATGATTCCAGGCGTAGACCGATCGGTTTTTTTGAAATTCGAAAATGAAGAAAAAAATTTTTCATGAAACGCGAAAAAAAATTTGACCTAAATTTATTCTAATGAATTGATGAAAAAAATTGATATCGAAAAACGAAAGAGGAATTTAAAATCCACACGTAGACGATTGCATGTATATTAAGTTGACGCGTAGACCGACCGCACTCGGAAATAATCCACGCGTAGACCGACCGCGACCAGAGTTGTTCGACGCGTAGACCGATCGCATGTACATTGAGTTGACGCGAAGACCGATCGCACTCGGGAATAATCCACGCGTAGACCGACCCCGCGACCAGAGTTGTTCGACGCGTAGACCGATCGCTTTCTCGAAAAGTAAAAAAACATAACTTTCTTCTTATCGCACTAACGTAACAATCAATATCAAAACGTGGTTAAAAAATTTTTTTTCAAATAATTTTTTCATCGAAATGAAATAAATAAACCTTCATTTTTCGACCGTAGATCGACCGCTTTTTCTTGAAACCAAAAAAAAAAAAAAAAAATTCGTTTGTAAAATAATAAGAACATTAAAATTATTCCAGGCGTAGACCGATCGGTTTTTCTGAAATTCGAAAAAAAAAAAAATTTCTTTCATGAAACGCGAAAACCACTTTGACCTAAAATTTATTCTAATAAATTGATGAAAAAAAATTGGTATCGAAAAACGAAAGAGGATTTTAAAATCCACACGTAGACCGATCGCATGTACATTGAGTTGACGCGTAGACCGACCGCACTCGGGAATAATCCACGCGTAGACCGACCGCGACCAGAGTTGTTCGACGCGTAGACCGATCGCATGTACATTGGGTTGACGCGTAGACCGATCGCCCTCGGAAATAATCCACGCGTAGACCGACCGCGACCAGAGGTGTTCGACGCGTAGACCGATCGCATTCTCGAAAAGTAAAAGAACATAACTTTCTTCTTATCGCATTAACGTAACGATCAATATCAAAACGTGCTTAAAAATTTTTTTTTTTAAATTATTTTTCCATCGGAATGAAATGAATAAACCTTAAATTTTTACCCGTGGATCGACCTTTTTTTCTTAAACCCAAAAAAAAAAAAAAATTCGGTTGTAAAATAATAAGAACATTAAAATGATTCCAGGCGTAGACCGATCGGTTTTTTTGAAATTCGAAAATGAAGAAAAAAATTTTTCATGAAACGCGAAAAAAAATTTGACCTAAAATTTATTCTAATGAATTGATGAAAAAAATTGATATCGAAAAAGGAAAGAGGAATTTAAAATCCACACGTAGACCGATCGCATGTATATTGAGTTGACGCGTAGACCGACCGCACTCGGAAATAATCCACGCGTAGACCGACCGCGACCAGAGTTGTTCGACGCGTAGACCGATCGCATGTACATTGAGTTGACGCGTAGACCGATCGCACTCGGGAATAATCCACGCGTAGACCGACCGCGACCAGAGTTGTTCGACGCGTAGACCGATCGCTTTCTCGAAAAGTAAAAAAACATAACTTTCTTCTTATCGCATTAACGTGACAATCAATATCAAAACGTGGTTAAAAAATTTTTTTTCAAATAATTTTTTCATCGAAATGAAATAAATAAAACTTCATTTTTCGACCGTAGATCGACCGCTTTTTCTTGAAACCAAAAAAAAAAAAAAAAAATTCGTTTGTAAAATAATAAGAACATTAAAATTATTCCAGGCGTAGACCGATCGGTTTTTCTGAAATTCGAAAAAAAAAAAATTTTTTTCATGAAACGCGAAAACCATTTTGACCTAAAATTTATTCTAATAAATTGATGAAAAAAATTGGTATCGAAAAACGAAAGAGGATTTTAAAATCCACACGTAGACCGATCGCATGTACATTGAGTTTACGCGTAGACCGACCGCACTCGGGAATAATCCACGCGTAGACCGACCGCGACCAGGGTTGTTCGACGCGTAGACCGATCGCATGTACATTGGGTTGACGCGTAGACCGATCGCCCTCGGAAATAATCCACGCGTAGACCGACCGCGACCAGAGTTGTTCGACGCGTAGACCGATCGCATTCTCGAAAGTAAAAGAACATAAACTTTCTTCTTATCGCATTAACGCAACGATCAATATCAAAACGTGCTTAAAAATTTTTTTTTTAAAATTATTTTTCCATCGGAATAAAATGAATAAACCTTAAATTTTTACCCGTAGATCGACCTTTTTTTCTTGAACCCAAAAAAAAAAAAAAAAATTCGGTTGTAAAATAATAAGAACATTAAAATGATTCCAGGCGTAGACCGATCGGTTTTTTTGAAATTCGAAAATGAAGAAAAAAATTTTTCATGAAACGCGAAAAAAAATTTGACCTAAAATTTATTCTAATGAATTGATGAAAAAAATTGATATCGAAAAACGAAAGAGTAATTTGAAATCCACACGTAGACCGATCGCATGTATATTGAGTTGACGCGTAGACCGACCGCACTCGGAAATAATCCACGCGTAGACCGACCGCGACCAGAGTTGTTCGACGCGTAGACCGATCGCATGTACATTGAGTTGACGCGTAGACCGATCGCACTCGGGAATAATCCACGCGTAGACCGACCGCGACCAGAGTTGTTCGACGCGTAGACCGATCGCTTTCTCGAAAAGTAAAAAAACATAACTTTCTTCTTATCGCATTGACGTGACAATCAATATCAAAACGTGGTTAAAAAATTTTTTTTCAAATTATTTTTTCATCGAAATGAAATAAATAAACCTTCATTTTTCGACCGTAGATCGACCGCTTTTTCTTGAAACCAAAAAAAAAAAAAAAAAAATTCGTTTGTAAAATAATAAGAACATTAAAATTATTCCAGGCGTAGACCGATCGGTTTTTCTGAAATTCGAAAATGAAGAAAAAAAATTTTCATGTAACGCGAAAAAAAATTTGACCTAAAATTTATTCTAATGGATTGATGAAAAAAATTGATATCGAAAAACGAAAGAGGAATTTAAAATCCACACGTAGACCGATCGCATGTACATTGAGTTGACGCGTAGACCGACCGCACTCGGGAATAATCCACGCGTAGACCGACCGCGATCAGAGTTGTTCGACGCGTAGACCGATCGCTTTCTCGAAAAGTAAAAAAACATAACTTTCTTCTTATCGCATTAACGTAACAATCAATATCTAAACGTGGTTAAAAAGTTTTTTTAAAAATTATTTTTTCATCGAAATGAAATAAATAAACCTTCATTTTTCGACCGTAGATCGACCGCTTTTTCTTGAAACCAAACAAAAAAAAAAAAAAATTCGTTTGTAAAATAATAAGAACATTAAAATTATTCCAGGCGTAGACCGATCGGTTTTTCTGAAATTCGAAAAAAAAAAAAATTTCTTTCATGAAACGCGAAAACCATTTTGACCTAAAATTTATTCTAATAAATTAATGAAAAAAAATTGGTATCGAAAAACGAAAGAGGATTTTAAAATCCACACGTAGACCGATCGCGTGTACATTGAGTTTACGCGTAGACCGACCGCACTCGGGAATAATCCACGCGTAGACCGACCGCGACCAGAGTTGTTCGACGCGTAGACCGATCGCATGTACATTGGGTTGACGCGTAGACCGATCGCCCTCGGAAATAATCCACTCGTAGACCGACCGCGACCAGAGTTGTTCGACGCGTAGACCGATCGCATTCTCGAAAAGTAAAAGAACATAACTTTCTTCTTATCGCATTAACGTAACGATCAATATCGAAACGTGCTTAAAAATTTTTTTTTTTTAATTATTTTTCCATCGGAATGAAATGAATAAACCTTAAATTTTTACCCGTAGATCGACCTTTTTTTCTTGAACCCAAAAAAAAAAAAAAAAATTCGGTTGTAAAATAATAAGAACATTAAAATGATTCCAGGCGTAGACCGATCGGTTTTTTTGAAATTCGAAAATGAAGAAAAAATTTTTTCATGAAACGCGAAAAAAAATTTGACCTAAAATTTATTCTAATGAATTGATGAAAAAAATTGATATCGAAAAACGAAAGAGGAATTTAAAATCCACACGTAGACCGATCGCATGTATATTGAGTTGACGCGTAGACCGACCGCACTCGGAAATAATCCACGCGTAGACCGACCGCGACCAGAGTTGTTCGACGCGTAAACCGATCGCATGTACATTGAGTTGACGCGTAGACCGATCGCACTCGGGAATAATCCACGCGTAGACCGACCGCGACCAGAGTTGTTCGACGCGTAGACCGATCGCTTTCTCGAAAAGTAAAAAAACATAACTTTCTTCTTATCGCATTAACGTAACAATCAATATCAAAACGTGGTTAAAAAATTTTTTTTCAAATTATTTTTTCATCGAAATGAAATAAATAAACCTTCATTTTTCGACCGTAGATCGACCGCTTTTTCTTGAAACCAAAGAAAAAAAAAAAAAATTCGTTTGTAAAATAATAAGAACATTAAAATTATTCCAGGCGTAGACCGATCGGTTTTTCTGAAATTCGAAAAAAAAAAAAATTTCTTTCATGAAACGCGAAAACCATTTTGACCTAAAATTTATTCTAATAAATTGATAAAAAAAAATTGGTATCGAAAAACGAAAGAGGATTTTAAAATCCACACGTAGACCGATCGCATGTACATTGAGTTGACGCGTAGACCGACCGCACTCCGGAATAATCCACGCGTAGACCGACCGCAACCAGAGTTGTTCGACGCGTAGACCGATCGCATGTACATTGAGTTGACGCGTAGACCGATCGCCCTCGGAAATAATCCACGCGTAGACCGACCGCGACCAGAGTTGTTCGACGCGTAGACCGATCGCATTCTCGAAAAGTAAAAGAACATAACTTTCTTCTTATCGCATTAACGTAATAATCAATATCAAAACGTGCTTAAAAATTTTTTTTTTTAAATTATTTTCCATCGGAATGAAATGAATAAACCTTAAATTTTTACCCGTAGATCGACCTTTTTTTCTTGAACCCAAAAAAAAAAAAAAAATTCGGTTGTAAAATAATAAGAATATTAAAATGATTCCAGGCGTAGACCGATCGGTTTTTTTGAAATTCAAAAATGAAGAAAAAAATTTTTCATGAAACGCGAAAACCAATTTGACCTAAAATTTATTCTAATGAATTGATGAAAAAAATTGATATCGAAAAACGAAAGAGGAATTTAAAATCCACACGTAGACCGATCGCATGTATATTGAGTTGACGCGTAGACCGACCGCACTCGGAAATAATCCACGCGTAGACCGACCGCGACCAGAGTTGTTCGACGCGTAGACCGATCGCATGTACATTGAGTTGACGCGTAGACCGATCGCACTCGGGAATAATCCACGCGTAGACCGACCGCGACCAGAGTTGCTCGACGCGTAGACCGATCGCTTTTTCGAAGAGTAAAAGAAAATAACTTTCTTCTTATCGTATTAATGTAACAATCAATATCAAAACGTGGTTAAAAAATTTTTTTTTTCCAAATTGTTTTTTCATCGAAATGAAATAAATAAACCTTCATTTTTTACCCGTAGATCGACCGCTTTTTCTTGAAACCAAAAAAAAAAAAAAAATTTCGTTTGTAAAATAATAAGAACATGAAAATTATTCCAGGCGTAGACCGATCGGTTTTTCTGAAATTCGAAAGAAAAAAAATTTTCTTCATGAAACGCGAAAACCATTTTGACCAAAAATTTATTCTAATAAATTGATGAAAAAAAATTGGTATCGAAAAACTCGCTTTCTCGAAAAGTAAAAGAACATAACTTCCTTCTTATCGCATTAACGTAACAATCAATATCAAAACGTGCTTAAAAATTTTTTTTTTCAAATTATTTTTCCATCGGAATGAAATGAATAAACCTTAAATTTTTACCCGTAGATCGACCGCTTTTTCTTAAACCCGAAAAGAAATAAAAAAATTTGGTTGTAAAATAATAAGAACATTAAAATTATTCCAGGGGTAGACCGATCGGTTTTTTTGAAATTCGAAAAAAAAAATTTTTTTTTTCATGAAACGCGAAAATTAATTTTACCTTAAATTTGTTCTAATAAATTGATGAAAGAAATTGGTATCGAAAAACGAAAGAGGAATTTCAAATCCACGCGTAGACCGACCGCGGGCAGAGTTGTTCGTTGCGTAGACCGATCGCATGTACATTGAGTTGACGCGTAGACCGATCGCACTCGGAAATAATCCATCCGCAGACCGACCGCGACCAGGGTTGTTCGACGCGTAGACCGATCGCTTTTTCGAAAAGTAAAAGAACATAACTTTCTTCTTATCGCATTAACGTAACAATCAATATCAAAACGTGCTTAAAAATTTTTTTTTTCAAATTATTTTTCTATCGGAATGAAATGAATAAACCTTAATTTTTCACCCGTAGATCGACCGCTTTTTCTTAAACCCAAAAAAAAAAAAAATTCGTTTGTAAAATAATAAGAACATTAAAATTATTCCAGGCGTAGACCGATCGGTTTTTCTGAAATTCGAAAAAAAAAAAAAAATTTTTCATGAAACGCGAAAACCATTTTGGCCTAAAATTTATTCTAATGAGTTGATGAAAAAAAATTAGTACTGAAAAACGAAAGAGGAATTTAAAATTCACACGTAGACCGATCGCAAATCTTGTTTGGTCGATAAGTAGACCGTTTATGGTTTCACGAATTTCTTTTATAGGGACGGTCCGAATCTTGTTAATCAACGAGCATTCTTCTAACTCAATCGAGCATTCGTTATTCCCGGCGTTTATCCTCGTATCAATTATTTCGGTTCGAAGAGTAGACGAATCCCTATTTGAAAATTTTTTAAATTTCCACGTGCATCGCATTGGGCCGTTAAAAGTCGTCAGAATCTTCGTAATATTCAACGATTCTCCGGACTTTATGCAAATTAGAAATAAATTTTTTTGCTCGAATAAATTTTTACGAAAATTTTAGATAGGTACAGTGGGAATCTTGTTAATCCATTTATGCAAAATATAATATCACAGATAAAACATTCCTTCAACAAAATCAAGTATCAGTTATTTCCGCCATTTACCGTTGAACAAAATATTTAAGGTCAAAGATTATGCGAATTAGTTTTTTAATTTTTTAATCTATATTTTCAACGTGCATCGCATCGTTGTTAAAATCTTCGTAATATTTAACGATTCTCCGGACTTAATGCAAATTAGAAAAAGATTTTTTTGCTCGAATTAATTTTCACGAAAATTTTAGATAAGGACAGTGGGAATCTCGTTAATCCATTCATATAAAATTTTATATCACAGAAGGAAAATTGCTTCAACGAAATCAAGTATCAGTTATTCCCGCCATTTACCGTTGAACAAAATATTTACGGTCAAAGAGTATGCTCTAATTGTTTTTTCAATTTTTTAATCTATATTTTTAACGTGCATCTCATCGGGCCGTTAGAAATTATCAGAATCCTCATAATATTCAACGATTCTCCGGACTTTATGCAAATTAAAAGAAGATTTTTTTAGCTCGAATTAATTTTTACGAAAATTTTAGATAGGGACAGTCGAAATCTCGTTAATCCATTCATGCCAAAACTTATATCACAGAAGAAACATTTCTTCAACGAAATCAAGTATCAGTTATTCCCGCCATTTACCGTTGAACAAAATAATTACGGTCAAAGAGTATGCTCTAATTGTTTTTTCAATTTTTTAATCTATATTTTGAACGTGCATCGCATCGGGCCGTTAGATATTATCAGAATCCTCGTAATATTCAACGGTTCTCCGGCCTTTTCGCAAATTAGAAAAAGATTTTTTTGCTCGAATTAATTTTCACGAAATTTTTAGATAGGGACATTGGGAATCTCGTTAATCCAATCATGCACAAATACGATATATCATAGAACAAACATTCTTTTAACTAAATCGAATATCAGTTATTCCAGCCGTTTACCTTCGATTAAATTATTGAGGGTCGAAGAGTAGACGAATTTTTTTTTTTTTAATCTTTATTTTCAATGGGCATTGCTAAAAAAAAAATACGTAATTATTTATCACGGTCTTGTTATTTTTCTAACGCGCATTAAGGCTCGGCTT
>CAXAQZ010000724.1:0-14192 GCA_963971145.1 Sussaba pulchella
AAACAGCTTACGCGAAGTAACGGAAATACGGATTTCCGTTACAACAATTGAATCCTTTTCGAAAGACCGTGCTGACAAAGAATCATGCGATTGGCTGGCAACGGTCAGACCACAAAATTGTAGAATCAGCTTTTCGACAACGAGCCTCGAAGAACCGAAAGCTCGCCATCGAAAAGTCAGTCTTGAACGAAAGATCAAGCCGAACGGTCCTCTGATCATCAGACTCCCGTGCCGCGATAGAATTTCCTCGTCGATACTTTGTAACTAGCGCGAATAGAAATATCTAATAGAAACCCGCGGCGCGGTAAACGTGATACGTCGCACCGCGATAATAAAGTGTTAGTCCGAGTCATCGAGAATAACATCTGCTGTGTAAAAACCCAAAAACCATAATAAATCCAAAGCGTGTCTGTATTTTATGAGTTAATACTTATTTGTGGCAAGAGATCCCGACTTATCCCTCCTGACCCGTAATCTGAAGATTCGAGGATTTATTTTATATAAATTTATAATGACAAAATGTACTTGAAAATTGCGGGGCACAACATCCCTCCCCCCTGAAAAGTAAAAATTTGGATATTGACAATGGACACAATTTTTACTCCGAATACATTTCTTATGTGCCCATGGAATTTTCGACTTGTTGGAGGGTGTCGGTTTATTTAGTTTCGCTGCGATGGTAAACATGTCAGTAGTACCTATCGCGAGGGTACTATGGAATTTAATACGGAATTCTTCGCGTAATTTTTTCTTAATTTCTCGGATTCGCTGTCCGAGATCGCGTAACTTTGTGGGGTTTCGAATCACTACTAGTAGTTTCGTTATTTCCCCGTCGTTCTTCTAAATGGGCGCTTCCTTGTCCGCGTCCAAGGGGGTGAGATTGCTGGGGGCAGATGATCCTCCTTGACCATCTCCGTGTATCTCCGACCCGTTGCGACGCTGAAGCCCCGGGCAGTTACCTTACATATTCCTATCAAAGCCATTATTCCTGTCCCTGTTAAAATTTTTTTTTTTTTTTTTTTTTTTGTTTCGTTATAACGTTTTCGCACGTTATCCCGGTCATTTCGATTTTCGGCGCCACGCGTAGCCATCTACCCGGTTGTATCATGGTTATTTTAACTGTTACTTCTAAATTCGCGGCCCGTTTCTTACATCCGATTTCGCTATCGGGACGTATTTTCGCGTATGGTTGTGTTTCGCACGGCGCTTAGTCGGTCAATGGTTGCACCGGCAACGCTGCGGAACACACGTGCAGGTTTTCTTCGAATTTGCGTTTCGGAAGGTCGTTGTTCGACATCTGTCTAAAATTTCGGTTAGCTGCTTTCGTCGGGTGACCTTATCCTAGCTGTCGGTGAGACTCTACGCCGTTTTCTTGATGAGAGTTCTAGGGGTTTTCTCGTTCGTCTCGATGTGTCTCGAGGTTTCGTTAAAAATATCTATGGAAATGTCTAGTGGAGCCCTGTCCAGTAGATGGAGGAATATTTTTTTGTTTATTTCTTTTTTTATTTATTTTCTGTTTTGCTTATTTCTTTTTTATTTATTTTCTATTTTTGTTTATTTATTTATTTATTTATTTATTTATTTATTTTTTCTAATGCTCTACGGCGAGCTTCAGCCGGTTAGCGTGTGCTTTTAATGTTTTTCTTCCTTTTTGTATTTCAAACGTAACCGGAGTGGGCTGTCCTATTATTTGATAAGGACCTGTCCACTTTGGTGTTAATTTTGCCGACCTTCCGCGTCGGATTGTTTCGTCGTTTAGGAGTACGCGGTCTCCGATGCGGAGCTCTGTCGGCTTCGTTCCCTTGTCATAAGAGAGTTTCGTTTTTTCTTTACCGCTCTGTAATCGTTCCCTTGCAATGGTCCATGCAGCTCGCAATCTTTCGCGCAGTTCGCTCGCGTAGTCATCGTATGTGTAGGTGCTACGCGGCTCTTGTTTCACCGCGGTCGGTAGCTCGGCTTCACGGCCGAACACCAGTTCGTGCGGTGATAAGCCGGTCGCGGTGTGAGGGGTGGTGTTGTACGTAAACATCGCGTACGGGAGCCACTCATCCCAGTCACTCTGGTCTTCGTTGATGAAATGTCGAAGATACTCTGCGAGTGTGCGATGCGACCGCTCCAATGCCCCATTGCTTTCGGGATGGTATGCGGTCGTTTGTATTTTCTTTATGTGCAACAGCCTGCACACTTCTTTGAAAATGGTACTGAGGAAATTTTTGCCCTGGTCGGAAAGAACGGTTTCTGGGGTTCCGTATCGGCATATTATTTCCTCGGTAAAAACTTTAGCGATGGTATTAGCTTCCTGATTTGGTATAGCCATAGCTGCGCTATACTTGGTAAGTGCGTCCTGGAACGTCAGGACGTATTTATTTCCCCGAGATGTTTCGGGTAAGGGACCGACTATGTCAACCGCGGTTTTCTCGAAGGATCTTTCAGGAGTGTCCGTAATTATCATCGGTGCTCGCTCCTTCCTTCGGAGCTTATTTTTTTTGACATTTTAAACAGCGGGAGATATAGTCCCCCACCTCCTCTCGGATTCCGGGCCATTCGTATTTGATGCGAATCCGGGATAGAGTCCTTTTTAGTCCTTGATGTCCACCTAAAGGAGCATCGTGATATTCTTTAATAATAATTTTCCGTTCGTCGGGGCTGGGACAGGTTACGCTATTGTGGACGCTGCGCTTGTCTTTAATACAGCTGTCCTCGTCGCTACTGTGTTCCGTCTCCGTATCACTGTCCTCCCCGCTCTCCGCTTCCTCAGTCACGGGTAGCCGTCCGCTGACCGCTGCCCGGCGGCTCGAGCCGCTGGATCTCGCGCTCGCTACACCGCTGGTTTCGCTGTCGCACGGCGCGAGGCTTGCTTTCTCTCTCTTCTCGCCCGTTCCCTTCGCACGGCTGTCCGCGCCGTCCCCACTCGCGCCGCTCTCGGTTGCTATGGGGTACGGTGGATCGGTTGAGCGTGAGGCAATGCCGGGGGAGTTGCTTCTCTCTCTCTCCCGCGCAGTGTGCCCCTTCCTCTCCTTCCCTTGGCTTCTTGTCACCGCGCATATTCTACTCAATGCGTCGGCGTTCGTGTTCTTCTTCCCCGCTTTATATTCTATATCAAACTCATGCTCGGATAATTTAATTTTCCAACGCATGAGTCGAGAGCCGGGATCCTTCACACCGAATAGCCAAGTTAAGGGTTGGTGGTCCGTTACCACCTTAAAACGTGTACCGTAAACGTAAGGCCGGAACTGTGCAATTGCCCACACGATCGCGAGCAGTTCTTTCTCGGTCGTTGTGTAATTGAGCTCGGCCTTGGACAGAGTACGGCTCGCGTAACATATCGGAAGGTCGTCCCCGACCTCCCCTTGCGATAATATCGCTCCGATGGCCCTGTCTGACGCATCGGTCGTTACTACAAATGGCTTGCCGAAATCCGGGTATTGGAGTATCGGTGCCGTAGTCATTGCAGTTTTTAGCTCCTCGAACGCTGCGTCTCGGACGGCAGTCCATTCGAATGCTTCGTCCTTCCGCACGAGTTCGGTTAGGGGCTTCGCAATGCTCGAAAAGTTTTTTATAAATTTCCGGTAGTAGCCGGCCAACCCAAGGAAGGATTGTACTCCCTTAACGGTGGTTGGTATTGGGAAATTTTTTACAGCCGCTATTTTTTCGGGGTCTGCTTGTACGCCCTTTTCTGAAATTATATGACCGAGGTAATGCGTTTCTTTTCGCATTAATTGACATTTCCTCGGTTGAAGGGCCAATTTCGCTTCTCGCAAGCGTTGAAAAACTTCTGCGAGGCGACTGTTGTGCTCCTGCAGGGTCTTACCGTGGATGACGATATCATCCAGGTAGACGTAGCATTTTATCCCGTCCAGTCCCGCTAGGACTGTATTCATCAGCCTTTGGAACGTCGGGGGAGCGTTTTTTAATCCGAAGGGCATTCGGTTGTATTCGAAATGCCCTTGCGGAGTCGAGAACGCGGTTTCTTCTTTATCTCTCTTGGCCATTGGAATTTGATGAAATCCCGATGCAAGATAGAGAGTAGAAAAATACTTTGCCCTTCCCAGCTGGTCCAATATTTCGCTAATATTAGGCAGTGGGTACGAGTCTCCGATGGTTGCTTCGTTTAGTTTACGAAAGTCTACCACGACTCGCATTCGTCGTTGCCCGTTGGCATCTGGTTTCTTTGCCACAACCAGCAGTGGCGCGTTCCATTGGCTTTTGCTCGGTTGTATGATGCCATCGGACAACATTTCTTCCGTTTGTCGTTCTACTTCTTTTTTATGAGCTTCGGGAAGGCGATACGGGTGTACTTTTGTCGGTAACGTACCTTCCTTCAGGAGGATGCAGTGTTCGACTTTGTCTGTACACGGAAGCACGTCTCCCGGAAGGTGGAATATGTCCTCGAATTTTTGTACTATTTCTTCGAGCGACGATAATTCCTCGGCATTGAGGTGTGCGAGATCGAGTTCGTCTCGCAGTCGGTCGAGCCTCTCGACCCCTCTGCCCGCGCGCACCGTACCTACGCTGAGCGACTCGGTCGCGCTATCACCTAGCGGCTCGAGTTGCACTACGGGTCGTAGTACTGTGTGTGCTCGGTCGCTGGTGTTTACTATGCTAACTGCACAGCTGTTCCCTCTCGGTGGCGTTACACAGGCACCGACGAGAATTTCTTTTTCGATTTCGTATTTCTCCACGAAACCGATGGTCTTGCTCTTCGTTTTCCCGTGGACGATCGTTTCGCTCCGCGGGGGCAAAGTAACCCTCTCGGTTCCGTCTATCAGTGGCATACTGTGTCCGTATAATTTCAGTACCTCGCCACCGGGGATATCGGCATGGTGCTTCTTTATGAAATCCATACCGAGAAGCCCGTTAACGCTCAACGGTACGTCGTCCTCGACGACGTCAAACCAGTGTCGTATTGTGACCTCTGGTACTTTTAGGGTGACCTCCGCTTTGCATACCGGGTGGATAGTCCTTCCCGATACGCCCTTCAGGGTCACTTTTGTTTTTTCGATCGTCGTTTGAGGCAACAGACAGTTTCGTCTGATGACGCAGCACTGAGCCCCGGTGTCGGCTTTCAGGGTGATTATACCGCTGGCCGAACTCGGAGACTCGATGTCGAAGTCGCTGCCCGACAACTCTGACGGGATTGAGACTTGCATGATTTGCATTTCCTCCTCTTCCGAGGCGTCTGATGTCGACTCTTGGTTGCTTATCGATACTAGATTGATCGATAGCGAACCCAACGTTAGCTTTGTCGACGCGTCGTCTTGCCCCGTTTTTTGTTGGTTGTTCTGGTAATTCTTCTTGTTGTTATTTTGCGACTGTTGACCGTTTCCGTTGTTTCTTTGGTTACCTTGCGGGTTGTTCTGTTGACCGTTTTGACGATTGTTCTGTTGACCTCCGTTTTTCTCGTCTGCCATTCGCTTTCGGCAGTCTCTCCTCACATGGCCCTTTTTCTGACAGTAATGACACACTATGTCCACCTGGTGGAGTGTTTTGTCCTGATCCGCGACGGGAAGGCTGTTTCGTCCGGATTGCTTCGGACAATCTCTCGCGTAGTGGTCTCCATTTCCGCAATGATAACAGGTTTTGTTGCCATTGCCGTTGTTATTGTTTGCGATCGTTTGCACTTGGCCATGTAGTCCGTTCTCGAAATTGGCCTGTGCACTTCGTCGGGTGATGGTTTCGATCGTCCGCGCCTCACCAGGGGTTGATATTCCTTCACACAACTTTCCTATGAGGTCGACCGTCACCTGTTCTACCCTCGATGCGTACGTCGCGACACTTTCCCCCTGATTCTGCCGCAGGGAGTTGAATTCCAATTGCAGAGCTGCCAGTGACTTACGCTTTCCGTATAGCATCTTCAGCTCTGTCCTAAGTTCTTCTAGGGTTTTGATATTTTTATGTTTTAGGTCCTGCGACGGCCTGCCGGTAATATGCCCCGATACGACGAATTCTATAAAAACTTCGTGGTCTTCGTACGGGACTCGATCGTGAGCGGTTTGGCAAGCGCGTAGAAATTGGTCTAATTCGTCAGGACCTTCTCCGGAAAATTTCGGGACCTGTTTCATTGCCATCCCGAGTTCCACGGTCCGTCGTTCGCCCGGGAATCCGGTTTGTCGGCGGTTCCACGGTCTCGACGTCCTTCCTTCCGATATTCTTTCTTCCAATCGTTCTAATCGGTACCTTAATTCGGCGTTTTGCTCTTCAAGGATCCTAATTAATTCGTAGGGTTCGGCGTCGGCGCCCTGAAGCATCTCAGCCAGGTCGCGTCGAGCTGATCTCGACGTGTCGCGGGGGCGTCGATGCGTGTCGACGTTTACAGCGTCGCGAGACATTCGACCCGAATCTCTACCGTCATCGTCGTTGACTCTTCGCGTTTTCGGTATTGCCCCAAGATTGGGCGCGACTGGCCGTACGGTGGTGTTCGCTGGCGGAAGACCCGAGGCCTCATCTCGGAGGCGCAAGATCTCTTCGTCGATCATGTCGTCCGTGACACGACGTCGCGCCCGACGGCGCAGATCTCGGTCAGGGTCACTCGTCTCCAGGAAATCCGTACCGCGCCTCTCGTTTACCCCCATCTGCCGGAAACTTTCCGACATCGCGGTTTGGCGAGCTTGGGGCAAGCGCCCCGCCGGCGACAGGGTGTTTAGCGCTTCGTGTGTGCTAAATGTGATATCGCCAAGCGCAGCATCCAGCCCGGCCGCTGCCCCTACCGCTTGCCCGGGCAAGGTCGAGTCAAAGGAATGCGCGAGTCGCGGGTCATTTCGCCTGTTGTTTTCCATATTTTATTTATTTAAATTTTCCTTTTATGGATTTATCAAACTTCTATTTTACGTTTCCCTAATCCTCTACCTCTCGCCTGATTCGATTACTCTGCGTTTTATTTGTTGAGAATTAATTCTGGCTGAATTTAATTTAGTTTTGTTCGAAGCGTTAGTCAGGTGCCACGCTGCGTGGGCTTTTCTCTCTCGCGTATTATTACTACGGATTCCGCGTAAACAGATTATCTTTTCTGTCACGGTTAATACCAATCCGAAATATTGTATTACAAATCTTTCTTTTACTAAATCTTCGCGGACATCGGAATAAATTGTAAATTGGCTTTGACAGGTTTATATGATAAGATTAGGTACTGCCACTTACAGGTGGATGATCCCTGATGATCCATGAAACGGTCGGCCTTGATCCATTCCGCTGCGTTTCCTCGATGATCTCTGTTGATCCTTGAAACTCTCTGTTTCCTTGAGCCCCTTGGTGTTCGGTCCGTCCTTGTCCTGGACCCGAGCTCGACGAGTTGGTCTACGCTCGCGACGTATCCCCAGCGTCGAAGTTCCCGACACGCAGTCGTCGTGGAATTCGCCTGAAAGGCGGAAACGTGATATAGACTATCGACATAGTCCGCGATAAATTAGAACCGCGATAAGAAATTTTCCGAAAAGTGAACGTTAAATTTTTATCCGGTTACACGGCACCGAATCAGAACAGTGTTTGCGGTGCGCGTGGTGTACCAGATAGAGAGATAGAGAGATAGAGAGATAGAGAGATAGAGAGATAGAAAGATAGAAAGATGGAGAGACAGAGAGATAGAGAGACAGAGAGATAGAGAGATAGAGAGATAGAGAGATAGAGAGATAGAGAGATAGAGAGATAGAGAAATAGAGAAATAGAGAGATAGAGAGAAAGAAAGATAGAGAGATAGAAAGATAGAGAGATAGAGAGATAGAGAGATGGAGAAATAGAGAGATAGAGACATAGAGACATAGAGAGATAGAGAGATAGAGAAATAGAGATATAGAGATATAGAGAGATAGAGAAATATAGAGATAGAGAGATAGAGAGATAGAGAGATAGAGAGATAGAGAGATAGAGAGATAGAGAGATAGAGAGATAGAGAGATAGAGAGATAGAGAGATAGAGAGATAGAGAGATAGAGAGATGGAGAGATAGAGAGATAGAGAGATAGAGAGATAAAGAGATAGAGAGATAGAGAGATAGAGAGATAGAGAGATAGAGAGATAAAGAGATAGAGAGATAGAAAGATAGAGAGATAGAGGGATAGAGAGATAGAGAGATAGAGAGATAGAGAGATAGAGAGATAGAGAGATAGAGAGATAGAGAGATAGAGAGATAGAGAGATAGAGAGATAGAGAGATAGAGAGATAGAGAGATAGAGAGATAGAGAGATAGAGAGATAGAGAGATAGAGAGATAGAGAGATAGAGAGATAGAGAGATAGAGGGATAGAGAAATAGAGAGATAGAGAGATAGAGAGATAGAGAGATAGAGAGATAGAGAGATAGAGAGATAGAGAGATAGAGAGATAGAGAGATAGAGAGATAGAGAGATAGAGAGATAGAGAGATAGAGAGATAGAGAGATAGAGAGATAGAGAGATAGAGAGATAGAGAGATGGAGAGATAGAGAGATAGAGAGATAGAGAGATAGAGAGATAGAGAGATAGAGAGATAGAGAGATAGAGAGATAGAGAGATAGAGAGATAGAGATATAGAGAGATAGAGAGATAGAGAGATAGAAAGATAGAGAGATAGAGAGATAGAGAGATAAGAGATAGAGAGATAGAGAGATAGAGAGATAGAGAGATAGAGAGATAGAGAGATAGAGAGATAGAGAGATAGAGAGATAGAGAGATAGAGAGATAGAGAGATAGAGAGATAGAGAGATAGAGAGATAGAGAGATAGAGAGATAGAGATAGAGAGATAGAGAGATAGAGAGATAGAGAGATAGAGAGATAGAGAGATAGAGAGATAGAGAGATAGAGAGATAGAGAGATAGAGAGATAGAGAGATAGAGAGATAGAGAAGAGATAGAGAGATAGAGAGATAGAGAGATAGAGAGATAGAGAGATAGAGAGATAGAGAGATAGAGAGATAGAGAGATAGAGAGATAGAGAGATAGAGAGATAGAGAGATAGAGAGATAGAGAGATAGAGAGATAGAGAGATAGAGAGATAGAGAGATAGAGAGATAGAGAGATAGAGAGATAGAGAGATAGAGAGATAGAGAGATAGAGAGATAGAGAGATAGAGAGATAGAGAGATAGAGAGATAGAGAGATAGAGAGATAGAGAGATAGAGAGATAGAGAGATAGAGAGATAGAGAGATAGAGAGATAGAGAGATAGAGAGATAGAGAGATAGAGGGATAGAGAGATAGAAAGATAGAGAGATAGAGAGATAGAGAGATAGAGAGATAGAGAGATAGAGAGATAGAGAGATAGAGAAATAGAGAGATAGAGAGATAGAGAGATGGAGAGATGGAGAGATAGAGAGATAGAGAGATAGAGAGATAGAGAGATAAAGAGATAGAGAGATAGAGAGATAGAGAGATAGAGAGATAGAGAGATAGAGAGATAAAGAGATAGAGAGATAGAAAGATAGAGAGATAGAGAGATAGAGAGATAGAGAGATAGAGAGATAGAGAGATAGAGAGATAGAGAGATAGAGAGATAGAGAGATAGAGAGATAGAGAGATAGAGAGATAGAGAGGCAGAGAGATATAGAGATAGAGAGATAGAGAGATAGAGAGATAGAGAGATAGAGAGATAGAGAGATAGAGAGATAGAGAGATAGAGAGATAGAGAGATAGAGAGATAGAGAGATAGAGAGATAGAGAGATAGAGAGATAGAGAGATAGAGAGATAGAGAGATAGAGAGATAGAGAGATAGAGAGATAGAGAGATAGAGAGATAGAGAGATAGAGAGATAGAGAGATAGAGAGATAGAGAGATAGAGAGATAGAGAGATAGAAAGATAGAGAGATTGAGAGATAGAAAGATAGAAAGATAGAGAGATAGAGAGATAGAGAGATAGAAAGATAGAGAGATAGAGAGATGGACAGATAGAGAGATAGAGAAGAAGAGAGATAGAGAAGAAGAGAGATAGAGAGATAGAGAGATAGAGAGATAGAGAGATAGAGAGATAGAGACATAGAGACATAGAGCGATAGAGAGATAGAGAGATAGAGAGACAGAGAGATAGAGAGATAGATAGATAGAGAGATAGAGAGATAGAGAGATAGAGAGATAGAGAGATAGAGAGATAGAGAGATAGAGAGATAGAGAGATAGAGAGATAGAGAGATAGAGAGATAGACAGGGAGAGAGATAGAGAGATAGAAAGATAGAGAGATAGAGAGATAGCGAGATAGAGAGATAGAGAGATAGAGAGATGGAGAGATAGAGAGATAGAGAGATAGAGAGATAGAGAGATAGAGAGATAGAGAGATATAGAGATAGAGAGATAGAGAGATAGAGAGATAGGGAGATAGAGAGATAGAGAGATAGAGAGATAGAGAGATCGAAAGGTAGAGAGATAGAGAGATAGAGAGATAGAGAGATAGAGAGATAGAGAGATAGAGAGATAGAGAGATAGAGAGATAGAGAGATAGAGAGATAGAGAGATAGAGAGATAGAGAGATAGAGAGATAGAGAGATAGAGAGATAGAGAGATAGAGAGATAGAGAGATAGAGAGATAGAGAGATAAGAGAGATAGAGAGATAGAGATATAGAGAGATAGAGAGATAGAGAGATAGAGAGATAGAGAGATAGAGAGATAGAGAGATAGAGAGATAGAGAGATAGAGAGATAGAGAGATAGAGAGATAGAGAGATAGAGAGATAGAGAGATAGAGAGATAGAGAGATAGAGAGATAGAGAGATAGAGAGATAGAGAGATAGAGAGATAGAGAAATAGAGAGATAGAGAGATAGAGAGATAGAGAGATAGAGAGATAGAGAGATAGAGAGATAGAGAGATAGAGAGATAGAGAGATAGAGAGATAGAGAGATAGAGAGATAGAGAGACAGAGAGATAGAGAGATAGAGAGATAGAGAGATAGAAAGATAGAGAGATAGAGAGATAGAGAGATAAAGAGATAGAGAGATAGAGAGATAGAGAGATAAAGAGATAGAGAGATAGAGAGATAGAGAGATAGAGAGATAGAGAGATAGAGAGATAGAGAGATAGAGAGATAGAGAGATAGAGCGATAGAGAGATAGAGAGATAGAGAGATAGAGAGATAGAGAGATAGAGAGATAGAGAGATAGAGAGATAGAGAGATAGAGAGATAGAGAGATAGAGAGATAGAGAGATAGAGAGATAGAGAGATAGAGAGATAGAGAGATAGAGAGATAGAGATAGGAGATAGAGAGATAGAGAGATAGAGAGATAGAGAGATAGAGAGATAGAGACATAGAGAGATAGAGTGATAGAGAGATAGAGAGATAGAGAGATAGAGAGATAAAGAGATAGAGAGATAGAGAGATAGAGAGATAGAGAGATAGAGAGATAGAGAGATAGAGAGATAGAGAGATAGAGAGATAGAGGGATAGAGAGATAGAGAGATAGAAAGATAGAGAGATAGAGAGATAGAGAGATAGGAGATAGAGAAATAGAGAGATAGAAAGATAGAGAGATAGAGAGATAGAGAGATCAAGAGATAGAGAAATAGAGAGATAGAGAGATAGAGAGATAGAGAGATAGAAGATAGAGAGATAGAGAGATAGAGAGATAAGAGATAGAGAGATAGAGAGATAGAGAGATAGAGAGATAGAGAGATAGAGAGATAGAGAGATAGAGAGATAGAGAGATAGAGAGATAGAGAGATAGAGAGATAGAGAGATAGAGAGATAGAGAGATAGAGAGATAGAGAGATAGAGAGATAGAGAGATAGAGAGATAGAGAGATAGAGAGATAGAGAGATAGAGAGATAGAGAGATAGAGAGATAGAGAGATAGAGAGATAGAGAGATAGAGAGATAGAGAGATAGAGAGATAGAGAGATAGAGAGATAGAGAGATAGAGAGATAGAGAGATAGAGAGATAGAGAGATAGAGAGATAGAGAGATAGAGAGATAGAGAGATAGAGAGATAGAGAGATAGAGAGATAGAGAGATAGAGAGATAGAGAGATAGAGAGATAGAGAGATAGAGAGATAGAGAGATAGAGAGATAGAGAGATAGAGAGATAGAGAGATAGAGAGATAGAGAGATAGAGAGATAGAGAGATAGAGAGATAGAGAGATAGAGAGATAGAGAGATAGAGAGATAGAGAGATAGAGAGATAGAGAGATAGAGAGATAGAGAGATAGAAGATAGAGAGATAGAGAGATAGAGAGATAGAGAGATAGAGAGATAGAGAGATAGAGAGATAGAGATAGAGAGATAGAGAGATAGAGAGATAGAGAGATAGAGAGATAGAGAGATAGAGAGATAGAGAGATAGAGAGATAGAGAGATAGAGAGATAGAGAGATAGAGAGATAGAGAGATAGAGAGATAGAGAGATAGAGAGATAGAGAGATAGAGAGATAGAGAGATAGAGAGATAGAGAGATAGAGAGATAGAGAGATAGAGAGATAGAGAGATAGAGAGATAGAGAGATAGAGAGATAGAGAGATAGAGAGATAGAGAGATAGAGAGATAGAGAGCAGAGAGATATAGAGATAGAGAGATAGAGAGATAGAGAGATAGAGAGATAGAGAGATAGAGAGATAGAGAGATAGAGAGATAGAGAGATAGAGAGATAGAGAGATAGAGAGATAGATAGAGAGATAGAGAGATAGAGAGATAGAGAGATAGAGAGATAGAGAGATAGAGAGATAGAGAGATAGAGAGATAGAGAGATAGAGAGTAGAGAGATAGAGAGATAGAGAGATAGAGAGATAGAGAGATAGAGAGATAGAGAGATAGAGAGATAGAGAGATAGAGAGATAGAGAGATAGAGAGATAGAGAGATAGAGAGATAGAGAGATAGAGAGATAGAGAGATAGAGAGATAGAGAGATAGAGAGATAGAGAGATAGAGAGATAGAGAGATAGAGAGATAGAGAGATAGAGAGATAGAGAGATAGAGATAGAGAGATAGAGAGATAGAGAGATAGAGAGATAGAGAGATAGAGAGATAGAGAGATAGAGAGATAGAGAGATAGAGAGATAGAGAGATAGAGAGATAGAGAGATAGAGAGATAGAGAGATAGAGAGATAGAGAGATAGAGAGATAGAGAGATAGAGAGATAGAGAGATAGAGAGATAGAGAGATAGAGAGATAGAGAGATAGAGAGATAGAGAGATAGAGAGATAGAGAGATAGAGAGATAGAGAGATAGAGAGATAGAGAGATAGAGAGATAGAGAGATAGAGAGATAGAGAGATAGAGAGATAGAGAGATAGAGAGATAGAGAGATAGAGAGATAGAGAGATAGAGAGATAGAGAGATAGAGAGATAGAGAGATAGAGAGATAGAGAGATAGAGAGATAGAGAGATAGAGAGATAGAGAGATAGAGAGATAGATAGAGAGATGAGAGATAGAGAGATAGAGAGATAGAGAGATAGAGAGATAGAGAGATAGAGAGATAGAGAGATAGAGAGATAGAGAGATAGAGAGATAGAGAGATAGAGAGATAGAGAGATAGAGAGATAGAGAGATAGAGAGATAGAGAGATAGAGAGATAGAGAGATAGAGAGATAGAGAGATAGAGAGATAGAGAGATAGAGAGATAGAGAGATAGAGAGATAGAGAGATAGAGAGATAGAGAGATAGAGAGATAGAGAGATAGAGAGATAGAGAGATAGAGAGATAGAGAGATAGAGAGATAGAGAGATAGAGAGATAGAGAGATAGAGAGATAGAGAGATAGAGAGATAGAGAGATAGAGAGATAGAGAGATAGAGAGATAGAGAGATAGAGAGATAGAGAGAGATAGAGAGATAGAGAGATAGAGAGATAGAGAGATAGAGAGATAGAGAGATAGAGAGATAGAGAGATAGAGAGATAGAGAGATAGAGAGATAGAGAGAGATAGAGAGATAGAGAGATAGAGAGATAGAGAGATAGAGAGATAGAGAGATAGAGAGATAGAGAGATAGAGAGATAGAGAGATAGAGAGATAGAGAGATAGAGAGATAGAGAGATAGAGAGATAGAGAGATAGAGAGATAGAGAGATAGAGAGATAGAGAGATAGAGAGATAGAGAGATAGAGAGATAGAGAGATAGAGAGATAGAGAGATATAGAGAGATAGAGAGATAGAGAGATAGAGAGATAGAGAGATAGAGAGATAGAGAGATAGAGAGATAGAGTGATAGAGAGATAGAGAGATAGAGAGATAGAGAGATAGAGAGATAGAGAGATAGAGAGATAGAGAGATAGAGGATAGAGAGATAGTGAGAGATAGAGAGAGAGATAGTGAGA
>CAXAQZ010000725.1:0-2500 GCA_963971145.1 Sussaba pulchella
TGATTTATTTATTTATTTATTCATTTTTTTATTAATTCATTTATTCATTTATTCATTTATTCATTTATTCATTCATTCATTCATTCATTTATTCAATTATTCATTTATTCATTTATTCATTCATTCATTTATTCATTTATTCATTTATTCATTTATTCATTTATTCATTTATTCATTTATTCATTTATTCATTTATTCATTTATTCATTTATTCATTTATTCATTCATTCATTTATTCATTTATTCATTTATTCATTTATTCATTTATTCATTTATTCATTTATTCATTTACTCATTTATTCATATATTCATTTATTCATTTTTTCATTTACTTATTTATTTATTCATTCATTCATTCATTCATTCATTCATTTATTCATTCATTTATTTATTTATTCATTCATTCATTTATTCATTCATTCATTTATTCATTTATTCATTCATTCATTCATTCATGTATTCATTTATTTATTTATTCATTTATTCATTTATTCATTTATTCATTTATTCATTTATTCATTTATTCATTTATTCATTTATTCATTTATTTATTTATTTATTTATTCATTTATTCATTCATTCATTTATTCATTTATTCATTTATTCATTTATTCATTTATTCATTTATTCATTTATTCATTAATTCATTAATTCATTAATTCATTAATTCATTAATTCATTAATTCATTTATTCATTTATTCATTTATTCATTTATTCATTTATTCATTTATTCATTTATTCATTTATTCATTTATTCATTTATTCATTTATTCATTTATTCATTTATTCATTTATTCATTTATTCATTTATTCATTTATTCATTTATTCATTTATTCATTTATTCATTTATTCATTTATTCGATCATTTATTTATTCATTAATTCATTAATTCATTGATTTATTTATTTATTTATTCATTTTTTTATTAATTCATTCATTCATTTATTCAATTATTCATTCATTCATTCATTCATTTATTCATTTATTCATTTATTCATTTATTCATTTATTCATTTATTCATTTATTCATTTATTCATTTATTCATTTATTCATTTATTCATTTATTCATTTATTCATTTATTCATTTATTCATTTATTCATTTATTCATTTATTCATTTATTCATTTATTCATTTATTCATTTATTCATATATTCATTTATTCATTTTTTCATTTACTTATTTATTTATTCATTCATTCATTTATTCATTCATTCATTTATTTATTCATTCATTCATTTATTCATTTATTCATTTATTCATTTATTCATTCATTCATTCATTCATGTATTCATTTATTTATTTATTCATTTATTTATTTATTCATTTATTCATTTATTCATTTATTCATTGATTCATTTATTTATTTATTCATTTATTCTTTTATTCATTTATTCATTTATTCATTTATTTATATATTCATTTATTCATTTATTCATTTATTCATTTATTCATTTATTCATTTATTCATTTATTCATTTATTCATTTATTCATTCATTCATTTATTCATTTATTCATTTATTCATTTATTCATTTATTCATTGATTTATTTATTTATTTATTCATTTATTCATTCATTTATTCATTCATTTATTCATTTATTCATTTATTCATTAATTCATTAATTCATTAATTCATTTATTCATTTATTCATTTATTCATTTATTCATTTATTCATTTATTCATTTATTCATTCATTCATTTATTCATTTATTCATTCATTCATTCATTCATTTATTCATTTATTCATTTATTCATTTATTCATTCATTCATTTATTCATTTATTCATTTATTCATTTATTCATTTATTCATTTATTCATTTATTCATTCATTCATTTATTCATTTATTCATTCATTCATTCATTTATTTATTCATTAATTCATTTATTCATTTATTTATTTATTCATTCATTTATTTATTCATTTATTCATTTATTCATTTATTCATTTATTCATTTATTCATTTATTCATTTATTCATTTATTCATTTATTCATTTATTCATTTATTCATTTATTCATTTATTCATTTATTCATTTATTCATTTATTCATTTATTCATTTATTTATTTATTCATTTATTCATTTATTCATTTATTCATTTATTTATTTATTCATTTATTCATTTATTCATTTATTCATTTATTCATTTATTCATTTATTCATTTATTCATTTTTTTATTTATTCATTTATTCATTTATTCATTTATTCATTTATTCATTTATTCATTTATTCATTTATTCATTTATTCATTTATTCATTTATTCATTTATTCATTTATTCATTTATTCATTTATTCATTTATTCATTTATTCATTTATTCATTTATTCATTTATTCATTTATTCATTTATTCATTTATTCATTTATTCATTTATTCATTCATTTATTTATTCATTAATTCCTTTATTCATTTATTTATTTATTTTTTAATTCATTTATTCATTTATTCATTTATTCATTCATTCATTAATTCCTTTATTCATTTATTTATTTAT